>PVIJ01005303.1:0-105460 GCA_004024925.1 Scalopus aquaticus
AAGCAACCCAGATGTCCAAAAATAGATGATTGGATCCAGAAGATGTGGTACACATACACAATGGAATACTATTCAGCATGGAAAGAAGATAAACACATGCAATTTGCAGCGACATGGATGGAATTAGAGGGGATCATACTCAGTGAAATAAGCCAGAAAGAAAGAGAAAAATATCGAATGGTTTCACTTATAACAGGACACCTCTACTTCTTTTCCCCACTTTTCTTCCCCTTCCCCTCTCTTTCTTATTTTCATTCCAACTTGTTCTCCTGTAACTCCATAAATGCAGTTCAATTACATACACACACATCCCCACCTCTTTAAGTGAAGTTCATATTTTTTGAGAACGAGCTTTCATGTTCTCTAATAAATGTGGGACATGAACATTTTGTAGTTTTCTCTCAGAAGTGACCTTGCCTTGTCTCATCCTTTATGAAATCGCTCTTCACTGATGTCTGACCGTCAATAGCTCTTCTGGAGGTTTCCTGGGGTTCTGCTTCTACTGAATGATCCCCTCACCACTGGGCCTTATTCAGATAAATTGTATTTTAGTTCTACTTTGACAGGTGAGTGTTTTGAACTACCTTTGGGATCATAGTTAAGCTTTAATAATAAGGGACTGAAATCAATACAATATTTGCGAAGAGCGCCCTGGCTTTCAGTCCCTGTGCCAGTTGAAATTTTCTGTTACTAGCTGGGGGATGAGAAAGAATTCACCCAGACTGCTTTCGCCTCCTCTGAAGGTAGCCCCTAGTAGGATTGTGGTTCAGGTGGGTTTTACTACAGCCACAGTTTTCTCAGAAGCCCTTCACACTCTTAAAATGATTGAAGACCCAATGTGCGTTGATTTATATAGGTCATATCTACCTATTTATGTTAGAAATTAAAATTGAGATCATTTCAACACACTTGTTAATTCATTTATCATGACTATCAAATATTTTATGTAATAACTTAAATTTACATAACATAAATAACATATTTTTATGAAACTGACTTTAATTTCCAAACAAAAAAATAGGAAATTCATCACTGCTTTTCAAGTTTTCAGATTTCTCTAATGCCTGCTGAATAGAGGACCTCTAAATTTTCATGTTTGTTGCTGTATTCAGTCTGTTGCTGTATTTTTTTTTTTTTGTTTAAGAAAATATAAAAATCTGGCCACACGGTTATGTGATTTTTAGAAAGAAAACTTTTCATCATTTTTTTTTCAAATAATTGTGAATATTCTTCTTAGGTACTATACCCAAACTTGACAGGTGGTAGTTTCTTAAAACCTAGTTGCAATGTGGAGTCTGAAATCATATAACAAATGTTTTATATATGTTACATTATAATTTATTGTTCTGTCTTGAATTTTGAATGGATCTTTTGAACATCGTACATTGGTTATGTGGAAAACATTGGTCCACTGAGTAATACAGAATTTCCAAATGTTGACAAGTTTCATTATACAATATAGAAAAAAATCACAAACACTATCAATATGGATATCATTAGAAAATTATTTAAATATTAGGAAATTGTCAGGCTAATGGTGGCAGAAACAAATGTTTCAAAGTTCTAATTTTTGCTTGCAAGTTCGAATATTCATTAGTAACAATCCTTGAGATGAAAGCACACATCATTTCTTCTCAAGATAGTGTCAAATATCCAAGTCTGAATAGCCACAGTTTGTGAAAAAACAGAATCAATAAAATAGGGTGATACAGGTGCAATATTGTGATTTATAAGAAAAATACCTTTTTGGTCATTCAATTGACCAAAAATTTAGTTTTCATACACATTTGGTCTTCATCCAGCATTCTAGTTTGCAGCTCCCTTTGAAATTTCCTAAGAGTTGTAAGCAACGAAAGTGTATCTTGTTATGTTAATGAAGGTAACTTCCGGAAAACAGCAGAGAATGGGGTGGGAGGGTGGTTGCCAGAGAAACCATCTTGAATGTATGGTTGGAACTTCCAATCCCAACTTTCAGACCTCCAGGGAAGGGAGAAGAGCTGGAGGTTGAACCAATGATCAGTGGCCAAAATTTTAATCACTCGTGTTTATTTAATGAAGCCTCCATAATGCCCGAGAGGAAGGGGCCTAGAATGTTTGCAGGCTGGTGAACACATGAGGCACAATGATGTGCCTAGAGAGGGCATGAAAACTCTGTGCCTTTTCCCCATACCTTGCCTAATGTGTCTCTTCTATATCTCTTCATATCCTTTGGTACCTTTTTGTAGTAAATCAGTGAACTAATGAGTAAATAGGTTTCCTGAATTCTGTGTGCTTTTCTAGCAGTTCATTAAATGAGTTGGGTCAAGTGGGTGTCCTGGGAACCTCTGATTTATCGCCAATTAGTCAGAAGCACAGATAACAACCTGGGCTTGTGACAGGCATCTGAAGTCTGAGGAGGGGTTCTAGGCACTTCCCTCCCATCTGTAATCAGCTGGCCAGAAGCCCAGGTAACTGCAGGGCTTACCTGGGGCTTGCAACTGGCCTCCAAAGTGGAGGGTAGTCTTTGGAGAATAAGCCCTCTACGTTTGGAACCTGAACCTATCTCTGAATTGAACTGATTTCTAGGACACCTTGCTAGTGACTGAGAATTGCTTGTTGTTGTGGGGTGGTCTGCCCATATTCTCTTTGGAAATGGAGCTGCAAGATACTATCACTACAAAACAGGTATCCCCCACTTTTCTAAAGTTCTTGTTATGTCAATTAACTTTTACAAAAATTCACTCTAGTATCTGTTTTAACCAAAAGAAGTCCAAAGATCTTTGCTTTATACAGAAGGTGAAACGCTACCACAGTAACGTGATTCTCAAGGCAGCCCACACACTGAGCAGCACGAGTGGCCACTACAAGTTCCTTCCTTGGAGACTTTCTGCATGTCATATGTAGCACAGTGTTTCTGCCTTCACTAGATGTGTCATTCTAGGCTTTGTTGCTCACATTTCAATAGGTTTTGTTTGAGGGTCTGAGAACACTCAATTTTTTTTCCATATAAATGAATGGTGATTGGTTTCTTTGCTTTATATCAACTTTGCTCATGAAAGATTTCATAGGAATGCTTTACTTTTGGATAGAGCAAGAAACCAGTATGTGCTTTCCATTTAGAGAGTGTGCTATGTGTATTGATTCTAATGATATAGTGTTTTTGAAGCTTTGCTTGCATATTAATCCATTTGGGAGTCTTGCTGAAATTCATATTCCAATTTAGCAGGTCTAGCTTGGAGTATGAGATTTTGAAAATCTAACAGTTCTCTCAACTGATACTGATGTACATGCTTCCATAGCAAGCATAAGGGGTAACTTTCAAAAATAAATCGAAGGGAAACAAAGAGTCAATGTAAATAATAATATCAATAGTACTGGTTTTAAATGGATATGATAATAAACAATAAAGCCTAAGGTGGGGAAAGACTTTAATAACTCATGGTCAAGTTATATTTTCAGGTATCCTAAAAAAACAAACAAACAAACTAAGCTTTCCATCTGGTATTCAAGTCATTATCAGCCTTTCAGTGGAGAGTTTTCTCCTTTCACCCACTGCTCTGTGACTCAGAATCAAGTATCTCCTGATTTAACTCCCTAGATGATGGGTAAGTTGTCTCAGCAACATTCTTGCCGAGGCACTGTCCAGGCTACTTGAACATCTTCAAGGACAACTCTTGCCCATTTTGGGTAGGTTTCTTACTCCAAAGATTCTTCTTATTTTAAAGTAAAATCTGGCTTCCTGTAACTTCAAAACAATTGATCCTCATTGCAACTCTTGTTAACAATGAAGATTCAAACCTACTTCCCACTAGACACCTCTTCACCCCCTTCATGGCTTTTCTGCATTCTCCTCTGCATTATCTTCATCATACCCCAGTTCCATCTTCATCTGCATCTCCTGTGATGTATTTCTGAATCTCTTTTACTGTCCTAGTGAACCAACTTCTGTTAGTCTCTTAATGTGTGACATCCAAACCACATGTTGTCCACATGCCCGAACCTCTCTTGACCTAGGTATAATGCTGGAGGTGGTGACTGTCTTTTGGCAACGGCCTCACACTGCTGACTCACTGCTCACCAGAGAGCAAAGCCCCTCAATCCCCTGTGTGCGTGCAGTTGCTAAGTCAGATCTTCTCCCTTTATTTATGCAACTGTATTCTGGGACCCAAGGGTGAAACCGATCATTTTTGGCTGATAAAATTCTCCTTGTTAGGCCTAGGCATGACTCAGCGCCTCTGGACTCCACCCACCAGAGGTTCCCCTACTTAGCTTCTTTTCTGTTCTGAGGGCTTAACCTGGTTCCAGACTTACAGAGTCAACTCTGTTCCTATCTTTAAAAGTATCCTAATTGAGACAGCCTCCCAAATCCACCTAATCTCCATCACCACCTCCTGAGTCCTCCCCTTTCTCTGTCTGCTCTCATTGTAGCATGACCTTGCTCTTTTATCTCTTGCCTGAGGATTTTCTGTCACTATATCTTGTTAACAACAGTGTGGTCATGACTTAATTATATTTTGGTTTTCTTATTCTAGTTCATCTAGAATTACCTCTAATAGACACAATTTGGGGGGCAAGAGAGCATCATTATGATGGACAGAGGTTTGAATCGACCTCTTTTAACATATTGTGAGTAATGGCCCAGCTGGGTGGACTCAGGGGTGCTGAGCCTGCTCAAGGAACACCAAAGATAGCCTGTGTGAAGACTGAATCTTGATAGTCTGAATATCATGTTCTAGGCCAACTAAGTGTATTGACCTAGAGCTTGCATGTCAAAGTTCTGCCTTGTCATCAATATGAGCTTCTTATGAGTGTAGCAAGAATGAGAATGTGTAAAATAATATTTGTTAATGTCTGTTACATTCCTAATCAAGAAGTAGTAACTCTTACCTTTTGGTTCTCAAAGAGTTGGTCAATGTCTTTCAGGAGCAAAGTATCTACTTTGGGGCTTTCCAGAAATCAAGACTAAACAAAAACAAAGAATAATTGAATGACAAGGTGTTTAAATAAATATAAAAACTGTGTTTATTTTATGTTTAGTTGCATTTAAAGAGTGTTACAGTGAATGGTGTGGAATGGAAACAAATTTTTCATTTTCCTTTTCAGTTAAATAATCATTTTAAAAATAATTGGTTAATTGCATTTGATAAACATTTTTTTTGAGTACCTGTGTGTGTATAAAATACCATATCAGCTCCTTAAGAGGGTACAAAGAAGAAAAAAGCCAAACTCTATCCTATAGGTATGGAAAATTTAGTAAATGTTAAGACAACTGCTCAAATAAATCTTAAAATTCTGTAAGTGTCTAAATTAATTGTCATGAGGACTTAGAGAGACAAAGCTTCTGACTGAGGGTAGAACTTCTTGAGGGAGAGGAGTGATCTGGATTGTAACCTAGATGTTTACACCCAGTTGTTCAATTCTATTCTTAATAGGAGGAAAGCTGTGAATTGCAGGTAAAATTTCTTTCAGAGGTCTAAGAGGAATTTTTTCTGAAATAAATTGAAAAGGAAAGTGGAATGACTAAAATACATCCTGACAAAGGAATCTCAGATCTATGAGTTTCTGACCTATGTGATTTCCTCAAGGAGGCACAAGATCTGAATCATTTCCAATATCAAAGTTCCCATTTACCATCCAGTACTTTTGTGAAACTGGGGGACTATGCCTTGAAATAACCATTGAGATGGAAGAAACATTTCAATACTTGGTTTACTTCTCTACTGACCTCCTGCCCTGTCTTTCTTCTCTGGACCTCTAATAATCTCTAGCTATACCCTAATTTCTCAGGAAATGTTTTTATTGCTACGTATTATCTTCAGATATCTTAGTTCAAAATAATTAAAACTTGGGGACAGAACATGAGTTTTCTTGCACCAGTTCTGTTAAGGAGCTTTTGTACTTCTTTGGGCTTCAGTTTTCTTCTGGAATATGAGGCAGATGGACCAGAAAATCTCCAAGACTCTTCTCAGCCCATGATGACAGAAAATTCTCTGGTGGAAGTGTTGGCCTCAAAGTGTCACAAGTCTCCTAAAGCTGGAGTCCCTCTGAGGATGCTATTGCAATGTCAGATATGACCTAGCCTAGGTCCACAGGCATGGTGTGGAAGGCTGGTCTGGAAACCAGTCATTAATCACTAGACTATGATGCAATCTGACTTTGATAAAATGTTGCCCACGATCATTTCTTAGAACTCCTGACATGGGACTATAGGGAAACCAAATAGGAGAGAGACACTTGGGGGGGGGGGATGGGGGGATGGGGAGGATAAGGGCACAAAATGGAGTAGAAAAGAACACAAGGGACCACGGAGATGGATCACGGGTGAATTGGTGGTGGGTTACCCAAGGGGAATACAAAAATGTAAAAGATACAAATAACAATAAAAATATATATTTAAAAAAAAAAAGAACTCCTGGCATGGAAAAATTATAAATAACCATGAAAAAAGTTAAATAATGGTTCAAGGCAATCAAAAGAGATATCACAAATTGACATGTTTATTTGCTAATTGTTTGGTATGACCTCAGCCTAAACAATTAACAGTGGAATTAAGCATCATATTCAGCTTTATCCTGCAAGTTAACTTTTAAAAAACCTCTTAAGTGCTTATATTTTTGTTTGTTTTTTTTTACTCCTCATAAAAGTTTCTTTAAAGGCAATTACCTGTCTTGCTATCTTGTCTACCATATTGCCCTTAATACAGGAAATTACACTTAGCAGGTCCTTAGTAAAGGCTACTGTGCTATTTTCTTTCTTTGACTGGCCACTCAGTCAGATGTAATTATAGCTACATGGAACAAAAAAGTGGGCCTTGGGAGCACTTACCTTTGAGAGGCTGCGGTCAGAGCAGTTTCAAGAGCAAGGGCCACCCCCCCCCCCAGCTCTCTTTATACTCTCAAATCTGCTAGCCCAGCACTCTAACTGGGCTATATTTGGGGGATCACCGTTTACTCATTAGATGTAAATGCGTTGTAGCCCTGATCTCTCACTCTTGTTAAATTACTTGGATAAATGACCAGCGGAGACTGCATAATGCCAAGTCAGCTGTGTAGGGATTTTGACGTTGGACACAGATCTTTTGAGACTTAGAGAGTCCTAGGGGCTGAGTAGAACTGGGGCATAGTGTGCTAAGAAGGTCAGCAAAGGGCAAAACCACAAGACAATTATCAAGCAATGAGCGATCAATATCATGGGCAGTAACTACATCTTGTTTACCTAATAGTGATATGGGGTGGCATGTGCCACTTCTTGGAAATTTCTGGAAAATGTTAAATTCACTATTTAATACTTTAATTATTCACTTATGGTTAAAAATCCAGTGTAGAAGGAAAGTTTCCTAAAATGTATTACCCTATGCTCTTGCTTTATTTAATCTAGTATTTTGAAGGGATTTTAACTTTCCTTGACGAAGGAAATGGAAGGTGATATAATAAAGTCATCAGGGATATTAGTTTTTTAGGAGGTTTCGGGCTGCATTAATTATTTCTAGGTCATTATGAATGTTTGTATCTACTTTTTAACCTTTGTATTTGTCTTTACCTTCCTGATCAGTCTCTCAGGTGTAATGTTTGCCTCTACTAGCCTGACATTGCTTTTTCTAATCTACTATAGACTGGGAAACATATTGTAAAGTTAAGATCAGTCTAAAGTAAGAGTGCATAAGTTTCAAGTGAAATTTGAGAGGTTTTGAAGGAAAAATACATGGTCTTTGTGATGACTCTTATGGTTACTTGGGGCATGTTTTTGCTAAGACATTAGTGATGGTTGCATATGTAGGAACTACATGAGGGTTACAGCTATTTACAACAACACAGCTTGATGGTTTAATCAAATTGTATATGATCAAATTTGCTGGAACAAGGTTATCTAGGGCCCCAGTGGGTAATCTCATGCAGGTGTGGCATTTCCAAGAGGCAGTTTACATCAGTCAAAATGAAGGTACGATCAGAGAAAAGACAGCTAGGACCAGGACTTTCACACAGCATTTTCCAAAGTAGATTTGACAGAGGCTGATTCCGAAACAGAAATAGATGGTCCCATGGTTTAATGAGCTTAGGAAATATGATGAACTCTATTCCCTGCTGATAGAGATTTACAAAAAATATTAACATATTTAAGTCTACGAGAAATCCTTCAGTAAAGAAAGATGAATGACACTTTCATACCTTGTCATTTAATGTTGGAATTCTATCTTATTCCAGCTCCAGAGAGCAGGAGAGGAAAACTGGGGGCTATCACTCACAGTAAGATGAGGTTGTCTTTGTTTCTTAGCACTATTTGGTCCAGAAGAAAGCATATCAGGCATAAGCATCACTGCTTTTATTTGAGGTATAGCCTTTTGCATATACAGATAGTATTACGGTGAATGACACAAGTTTCATGTGGAATCTATGTTGAAGGGGGGCTGAAGTGATAAGGCAGAGAAGAATGGAATCAGACTTTGTCTCACTTAATAGTGAGGGTTTTACATTTATTAAGAACTCACCAGATACCTGCTTTATCCATATTGGTTCGCTGAAGCTCCCTAATAGTTCTGTGAGGCGGGTGCTAATATTTCCTGTTAACAGTCAAGGAAATTGGGCCACTGAGAAATTAAGTAACTTCTCAAGGCCACACAGAAAGGGTATTCAAACACTGTCTGGCTCTAAAGCCTATGCCTATAATTTTGAGTGCTTTCTAGTACTGGGTTCTAGGGAACAGAGTAGGAAACAGGGTCACTGCCCGAAAAGAGCTGATAATAGATGTGAAAGAGAACAGAAAGACACAAAAAGGATAAATCACTTTTCCAGGGTTATCCTAAGTGCCAAAATGAGCAGGATGCACAGTGGATGAGTTGTGTGTACAAGGTATTCAGAGCTCATAAAGTATATAATGTATGTAAAATATTGTCACCATTGTTATTAATGATACTGATACTGCTTTGGAGAAGAGATATGGAAGGAAATGTTGACTGTGGAGATAATAATGACCTTTGGTAGTACTTTCCAATTTATGTAGCATTTTTGTACATTTTACTAAGGAAATGGACTTTTATATGGATGAGGTGGTCAGGGAAAAGATCTGGGCTTAGAAAACTGAGGAATATTAGCTTGGAAACATGACTTCCTTGGGTGGGTTTCAGGAAGATTGAATGGGCACGCCTGATCACAGTGAAGGGGTAAGATGGGGTGGGGTGGGGGGTGAAATGAAATGAAGGCTGGACAGGTGGGCTGGGCTTGTTGTGAGGGTTTCCATGCTTAGCAAAGGAATCAGGACATGATTCTGAGATCATGGGGGAAACTTTTGAGGTTTGTGACTAGAAAAAATTATATATGTGTGTGTGTGTGTGTGTGTGTGTGTGTGTGTGTGTGTATTTATATTTGATAATGATTCCAGAATTATACTAGGATATATTGGAGAGAATAGAACTAATGGACATTTAGAACCATTTAGCAGCTGTTTAATAAAACCTTGGTGTAAAACTTGCCAAGAGAATGGTACTGATGGTTTGTGGGACAGGTGGGTAGTTAGACATTTAGCATTCACCCCAACACCCCATGAATTCAGGCCTGTGGTGAAACTCTCCACAGCACCAGAGAACTGGCTTTCACAATGCTTGTGACCTGGTGTATGTGATTAAAAATTAAGAGTGTTGTGTGGGTTCCAAGTTTTCTTCCTAACCATTCTATTTAGGCAGAGTAAGAAAGGAAAACTTTTAAAACCCAGGAAGTGAAAAGACTTCTGTGAGCTGTGAACTTATTTTTTAAGACCCCACCCCATATTATATCAATATATTTACATCTCCCATGTACAGATATATAAATAAATGTGCATCGAATATAAAAATAATCATGGTATAAAATGAAGAAGGCCTTGACTAAATAGGATAGAACTGAGATTTAAGAGGAAAGAAAACCCAAGGTTTGCCCTGAAGGCAGAATCCACAGGACTTTAATGTGTGCTAGGTTTGAGGAGGAAGGAGTGATCAGAGAAGCCCGCCTTGTACCAGCCATCTTTTGCTTCAGCCTGGGAATGAAGGGTATGCCACTAGCCCAGACAGAATGCTGAAGCAGGAAGAAGAATTTAGACTTTAGGTGCATTGAGATTAAGATGATGGTGATGTCCAGTTAGGGAGACATAAGGGCTCAAAGTTGAAGGGAGAAGTCAGGGCTGCAGGTGTAGGTCTGTGTGTGTGTGTGTGTGTGTGTGTGTGTGTGTGTGTGTGTGTGTGTGTAGGGGTGTGGGTGGTGGGAGGGTGTCACCTGAATGTTGCTGACAGTTGAACTTATTGAGGAGGTTGAGTTGTCAAAGGAAGTCTGCATGTTTAGGAGACGGGAATGAAGACAGTAAGAGTGAAAAATGAAAGGTCATTCTGCAGGATTAGCAAATACTTGAGTGAGATCCTATGGGAGCCAGGAGAGCTGAATGGAAACTATATTTTGCTTCTGTCATTTAGTGCTGGTGGCAAGTCACGTGAACTCTCTTAGCAACTGTGATGTGTTTCCTTTCAGCTGCAAAAGCAGAAAAATAATACTGTTTTTGCCCAGTCATGAGGATTGTGTGGGGATCAAATGAGTTACTGTCTATATCATCTAGATGTGGCGGTCTTTGCATGTGGTCTGTTTTCAGCCCGTTTCCAATATTATGTTTTGATCTATGTCAACATTGAAATAAACCTCAGCAAATAATTCATTAGCACCACAAACACAGGTGAGAATGTGGACTTGACTGAAGATTTTGTACAGGCAATATATAAGAGGATACTATTATCTACCCTAGAGTCAAATATTCAAAGTTTCCACCAGAATGGTTGGTTTTATAAAGTCTGTTTTCCTTCACACTGACACGGTTCATTTCCTTTTTTTTTCCTTAGGCGTCTCTCCCATCTCTGTTATTAGAGTCACTTACCTCTGCTTCAGACATGCATTCCTGCTCAACATAATAAATACCCTCAGGTAAAGAAGACCACTTTCATCCTTAGAAAGTTTAGTGACCATCTAATTTTACTCACATATGTCCTTAAGGGAGTCTTTGTCCCCCCCAATAACCCCCTTGGTTCCTTAACTCACATCCTTCACTGTCATTCCATTTCTCTCAAACCTGAGAGGAATTCCATGAATGACGGTTTTCTCCAGCCTTGTTATAAAATCATTCTGTCAGTCGTAAATTGAAGTGTTCAAAGAAGTCAAGTGGATATTTTCGAGTGATATGATAGAATGGTGGGCACAGAGAAGCTGGAGAAAAAGAGGACCATGAAAAGGGCATTGGATTGGTCAGGGAGGTGATTCTGATAATGTCAACAGGATGGTGGGGTGGAAGCTTTGAAGGCAAGGGATTAAGGAGTGAGCAGGTGTTAAAGAGGACAAAAGTTTTCCTGATTTTCCTCCACCAATCACATTGTATGATGCTTTCAGTAGAAATGTAGATTTGGATGGTGTCAGAAAGAAGGCAGTAGCAGAGCCAAGTAGAGAGGACTAAGACACAGTGTGGTCAGAGTCATTCCTCAGAGGGCTACTTGAGAAGAAAGGGCAATTAATTGTGCTGATGGTGGATACCCCTCTCACCTATCTAAGAGCTTATGTAACCGTTGAAAATTAAAAACAAACAAACAAACAAACAAAAAAAAAAAAACAAAGCAAAAACTTCTCCAGCCAAGAAGAGAAATTTCTGGGTGGAAGTCAAAGCACAGATCCACTAGGGAATGACATGAATTCATATTTGAATGACCTACTTAAAGATTTGAGTATTTCCAGAGTGAGAGGGAAACTCAAATAGAAGCTAATCTAACCTAATCTTACAGAATCAGAAATTGATTTCTGAACAGGCAACCTAATTCTTGCTAAAGGTAGAGACAGACCCTGCCCATTCTACTCTCAAACCCAAGAGAACCAATTAAGAACACGTTCAGACATAGCACATAAGCTTCCTGGCATTTATGCACTAAAATTTTGCAAGCAAAAAGTTGTTAGAGGGTTGTCAAGAGAATTATTTATATTGATTCTCCTTGAATTTCATTGAGGAGAAAGTTCTAACAATTTTCTATGTGGGAAAACTGAGGCTCAGCAAGGTTCAGTGACCTTCACTTACATGGCTAGTGAGTGGCAGAGTGGGAGCTAGAATAAACATCTTTGACTCCAAGTCCGGTTTGTCTTTTCACTATAAGACAGCTGTGTCTGGCTTTGCAAGATCCTGTAAGACACTAATGCTCTCAGAATTATACACGATTCTCATAATTACATACAAACCAGATCTCCTTCTTTAAAAAAGACATGGAGTGATGACATGGGTGACCTGAGAACATAATGTTCGGTGAAGAAATCCTACCCACTAGCTCTGCTCAGTAAACTGTCTGACCTCATAACCTTGACTCATGCCTGAGATTTAGGGTCTCCTGTTACTTGCCCTTTATTTATCTATTAGTTGCATTCTGGTTATTCCACGTTGCTAAAAATCACATTAGAACTAAGAAAAGCACAACCAATTACTTGTAATTGCTACAGTTGGGGTTTTAAATGATATAGCTTTAAAAAAATTCTCCTTTGCTGGAAATCACCAATACATGTATTTGTATTGTTAAAATCTGCATGATGATGTAGTTACTAAGAATGCACCCTAAGAATCAGAGTGTTGGGGCAATTCCTGACTTTACCACTTAAAGTAGGTGAATTTGGGTAAGTTATTTAACTTTTCTGAGTCTCATTTCCTTCATCTTTCAACAGGGATAATAATAATACCTAACTCAGGGGAT
Source organism: Scalopus aquaticus (assembly GCA_004024925.1). NCBI lineage: Eukaryota > Metazoa > Chordata > Mammalia > Eulipotyphla > Talpidae > Scalopus > Scalopus aquaticus. The sequence goes on from PVIJ01005303.1 coordinate 12,707, forward strand.
TTGTATGACAATTGAGTTAATAAACACATGACTGCGTACTATCTGGAAGTGACATCATGGTGTGGGAAAAGGGAGAGTGGAGGGGTCATATCCACAGAAGAGCCTAAGACTTAAAGACTTAAAAACAGGTTTTCTCTAGAGAAAGTACCAATCTTGCCAGTGCCAGAAGGTTCTGGAAGCCAAGATAATGTCTTCTATGTTGTTATTTTATGTCTGCTGTTGCTGTATGGTGAGGCCTGTGAGCTGATCACAGCCTGGTGGACTGTTATTCCTCCAGTTGTCCCATCCTGCCCACTGTAAAGACCAATTTCTTGGTCAGATAGCCCAGACATTCCGAAATCCACACTTTGTCCCCACCAAGCACACACAACAGTAAGACAAATCAAAGAAGGTGGAGCCTGGATACCTGGATTTAGGGTGAGCCAACATTCCAGTTTGCCTGGGTGCGAAGAGATGCTTGAGACTTTCTGTTTTAAAATCAGGCTAGTCCTGGAAAAACCCACATAAAAAAAAAAAAAACCCTCACACCTGACATCAATAATTTTGAAGTTGTAAAGTACAAAGCTAACAACACAGTGAGCATGTACCCATCCAGTGTGTTATTCATCAAGCATTCATTAAGGGCCTGTTGTGTGCTGAGAGGGATTTAAGTGCTGGGAACAAAATAGGCAAAGTCTCTGCTCGCATGGAAATTATATGCTAGTGTGCGTGGGGATAGTTAACAGATAGTCAATGTCAGTTAGTGATGATTACTCTGAAGGAAAGGAAAAAAGCAGGCTAAGGAAATGGTGACTCTGTGCTGTCTACATAGCTGGATCAAGGAAAGTTTTTGTGATGATATGATATTTGACAAGACATGTAGCAAAGTGAAGGAGAAAGCTATGAGAATGCCACGGGGTCCACGGGGTAGTATTTCTGGCAGATGAAACCGATGCAAAGGCTCTAGGAATTGAATATGCCTAAACAGAATGTCCAAAATGTCCAGAAGGGCAAGTGAAAGAGCAGTAAGCAAGGAGTGGCCGAGGTGACCTGGGCACAGATGGCTCAGAAACTTGCAATCTAAGGCAAGGTCTTGGGGTTTTTAATGTCAGCTATTATAGAGCCAAGGTTATTCTCTATTTTGTGCTCAGGTTAACTGTATTATACCCTTTTTTTTTCTTTTCAGTTTTGTTTCATTCTGTCAAACAAAAAAGGTTTTATTGAGTACAAAAACTTTGTTCCACACATAGGAAATATAAAGACCTACTTGTAGGAAGGTGAACCAAGTCACCACATTGATAACGCATAAAAAGAGGCCCGCGTGGGTTTTAAAGATTTCAATTACCGTAGAGGGGCGGGGCCACATCCGGTGCGCCGGAGGGCATCATGGGAGGAGTGTGTCCGAGGGAAGGAAAAGTGGGAAGTGCCTCTACCTGTGTTGGATCTTGCCTAATGAGAAGGTCGGACCTGATGGGTCTGTGTGCATTGGGGAGTTTGTGAGTGAGGAGGGGCTGGCGTGTCCCCTCCATTTATTTGCATCCAGCTCTTCCGGAAGTAACAGTATTAGACAGTGTGGTGGGCATGGAGAAGAAATTTGACGGCAGCACCCTCCGCTTGACTGGGTCTGAAGTAAGTTTTTAAAATATCCTTATTCAGTTTCATTTGAGGTGTTCCAGTGCCTGTATGGACAGGTGATTACATTGCATGTACATAAACAGCCTGCTCCCGCAGCCGGAATTGCTTGTTTCCATGTAAACTATTGTGAGCAGAAATGGCGTGTGGAAGCACTCATTTATTTGGGAAAAAATTTTGAGTAGTCCCAGACTCAAAAAGTAGCCTTCCAAATTCTACCAAAGAACACGTGAAACCTAGAATAACACTAACGTATGGTAAAAACAGGAACGTTACAGTCTTTAGAGGGAGTTTCCGGGAAGGAGCTCGCCGTGGCCATGCTGCTCGGGCTGTGCGCTGCCTCCGAGGGCTCTTACGAAGTCAGTGCAGAGTGCTATTTCCTCAACTTTTTGGGTAAAAGCCAAAATACTCTTTGGATTTCCTTCCGATAGCGAAAACAGGTTCTACTGTAAGTCTTCGTGAAAGAGAAGTGATAGATATAACATGTACTTCCAAAAAGCACGGGATACCTGTACTTAGGTGATATATCATGTGACAGCCAGTTTGGGTACTCAGGTCTGTGAATATCAATTAAGTTATTTTTCAGAATACTGTAAAAAAGATAGGGTTCTGTTGCTCAAAAGCCATCACCTTTCCCATCTAAGCTTTTTACGAAGTTTCTCCTACTAGGAGCTCTTGCACTGCCTAGTACCTCAGTTCCCCCAAGAGAGAACCAGGAGGCATCCTATCTGTGAGGATCTGAGAAAAGTCACTTGTGAAGGTCAAGCTACTGTAATCTAAGAAAAATCATGTTTTGGGTGCGTTTTCTCAAAGAGTATTTTTTTCTCCATCACCTAAGAGACTTTCTTTTTTTCTTGTGGCTCGGGAAGCCGTGTCTTGGTGACCCTTGGAGCCAGCAGGAGGAATCAGGCTGGTAAATTCCATCCTTAAGTAAGGTTCTTTCCATCTGCCCACAGCTGATTCTTCTGCTTCCCACTTAGGAAAGTGTGACCCATGAAGTCTGCCCTGAAGGGGCCTGGGGACACTGGTATGTGTATCGTGTGCCCAAAACCCTGCCACAGCCAGGAGGCAGAATTTAAGTTTGCTCACTGACAGCTGCTATGTTAGCTCTGGAATGTTAATCCTCACCAAAAGCTTGGATGAAAGCTTGCAGCTTTTAGCAGCTGTCTAATGATATCACCCACCAAATGACCCTCTCCTTTTCTCCCTTCTGTTGTCAGTTATATCCAAGTTTTTGCTGAGAAGTGGATATGAAATCTTCTTAAGAAGAAGGCTACTTTTTAAACTTTATTTTAAAAATAGGGGTCTTTAAAAAATTCAAAAGGTAATATACACATTGTAGGCAGACTGAAAAATAGATTCATTGAAAATTTAAAGACATTTCTAAAATTTTAGCATAAAGGTAATCCTTATTTAAAGGTTGGTTTAAAACCTTTCATACCTTTCCCCTCATTTTTGCCTGGAGACACATATACAGTTGAGACATCAGCTTGTAAGCAGTTTTGTGTCCTGCTTTTAAAATTGAACATATTATGAAAATTTTTTTCATAGTATTTAGTTTCTTTTTTCTACATCATGGTTTTTATTAGTTATGTAGTCGTCCATCCTGTAAAATCTAACAAAATGTGTACAGGACTTGTATGCAGAAATTGACAAAACACTGATCAAAGAAAATATAAATCAATGGAGAGACATACTAAATTCATGAATTGGAAAAATCAACATTGTCAGTTCTCCCAAGAATGATAGACTTAATGTAATTACTATAGAAAATTATTGTCAAATACAGTATTCTAATTATTACTTTCCCAAAGTACTATAATTGTATTCATCCAGTGAAAAAAATTAAACCGCTTTATAGAGTTATAGTTGACATATAATAACTGCACAGATTTAATGTGTATTGACATATATAAACATCATCTCAGTTAAGATAATGAACATATCCACCATCTCCAAAAGTTTCCTCTTGCTCCTTTGCAGTGTTCCTTACTGCCTCTCTATACCAGCCCCAAGTACTCCCCATCTTTAGGCAATCTCTGGGCTGCTTTCTGTCACTATAGATTATATTTTCTAAAATTTTATATAAATGGGAGAATAGTGTGTACTTTTTTTTTGGGGGGGGGATGTGGTTGGTTTCTTTCACCTAGCATAATCATTTTTAAATTAATCCATTTTTGTGTTAATAGTTTATTTGCTAAGTGGTATACCATTGTATGGATTTATCACATGTTTATCCAGTCACTTGTTGATGGATATTTCAATTGTTTTCATTTTTTGACTATCACAAAATAAATATGCTGTGAATATTTGTGTACAAGTCTTTGTGTGGACAGATGTTTTCATTTCTCGTGGGTAAGTACCTAGGAGTGGAGTGGTAGGATAATTTCTTAACTTTTTAAGAAGCTGCCAGACCATCTTCCGAAGTGATTATGTCATTTTACATTATCACTAGCAGATATGAGAGGTCCAACTCCTTTACCTTTTGACCAATATTTGGACTTTTAGCCACTGTAATAGGTATATAGTGATATCTCATTATGTTTTCATTATTTTTTTTCCAGTGATTCACAATCATGAGCATTTTTCATGTGGCTGTTTGTCATCTATATATATATATATTTTTTTTTTTTGGTGAAATGTTTGCTTCAGCCTCTTTAAAATTAAGTGATTTTTCTTTTTATTGAATTTCTAGATTTCTGTATATATTCTGGTCATGGGTCCTTTATTGGGAATGTAATTTGCAAATTCAGTCTGTGGCTTATGTTTTTGTTCAACTGTTTGATTTAAAATTGTTTTTCAAAGAGCAGAAACTTTAAATTTTGGTAACATCCAATTAGCCAATTAATTTTTCTATCATGACTTATCTTTTTGGTGTTGTTTCTGAGACATCTTTGCCTAATTCAAGGTCACAAAGATTTAGTCTATGTTTATTGCAAGAAGTTTTTGTAATTGAAAAATTTTTTGTGATTCAAGAGCTTTCCTTTGATGGAAAATTTAGTTTAGGAGAGTATTTTGAATTTTTTCAAAAACCTTTTTTACTAATTTTAGACATACTTGAGATTGTGGTCTGTACAATTGATACTGTAAATTAGTTGAGACTGGTAGAGATTGAAAAAGTGGGGGGGAGGTAGATGCTAGAAATTCGAAGCACAGGTGTGCATATAGTATAAGCCTTTTTGAGATTGCACTTTTGTTCTACTGCCTCCTTTCCATCTAGAGACCAACTCCGCATGTTTATTATACTCCACCAAAACATTCTTGTCTTACCCTTCCTTCTTCTTTTCAGAAGTCACCTCCCCCATCCAATTTATCAGAACACCCTAGTGCACTAAAGTCTAGTATCCCCACACTTCTCTTCATCTGCCATTTCTCTGGTCTAGTCCACTGTCATTTGTTATCTTTTATCTTGTAATAGGCTCCTAAATCGCCTTCCAGTTTCTATTTTTACCCTTTCACTCAATTCTCATTATAGCAGTCAGAGTGATTCTTTAAAATGTATGTTACAATCACTCCTCTGTTCTATGCCCTCAAAGGAGATTCCCGCTTACTCTCAGTGAAGACAGAGTACTTTTAGGTCTGCCCGCAGTCGCTCTTCTTGTCCTAACTCTATCTTGTTCCTCCTTCGTCATCCCCATACTTCTCCCCAGAGCCCCAAAGCCTCCTCCCAGTCCCCCAACCTACCCTTGCCTCAGGCCTTTGCAGTTTCTACTGTTCCTCTTGCTGGAAGTACTGCCCTCAAGTGCTCCCTTGGTTTACTCCTTGCTTCCTTCAGGTGTCTCGAATGTCTTCTTAAAAAAAAAAAAAATTAATATAGTTCTTACAGCAATGTGGTAAGGTAGATGCAGAGATACTGTTTTATAGATAAGAAAAATGATGTTTAGAGAAATGCGGTAACTTGCTAAATACACATTGCTACTAAGTGGAGAATCGAGGAAGCAAACCAAAACGATGTAACATCTACACTGGCCCTTAAAGATCATGTGTGAAAAAGCTCACATGTCTACTTACTGAAGAGGCTTCTTTCCTCAACTATGCTCCCCAGAATACTAGCTGCTTTCCCTCTACTTTATTTCCTGTTAGTGCCTATCATCTGACACATTATGTAGCCTCATTTGTTGATTTCCTTTCTGTCTTCCTTATAGGAGACAAGCTTCCAGAAGGCAGGAATTCTAGGCTTTATTCACTGCTGTACCCACAGAACACAGCAGATGCTCAGTAACTCTCAGTAGAGTGGATAAATGGCCCTCCTGGCAGGCAGCCTCAGGGAATGTTTTTCTTGTTCATTTGTAATAATCTAGAGAGGTTTAATAAAATCAAGTCCTGCAAGAGATATTTATGGTTGCTTATATTGGGGTGGGTGGGACAGGGGGTGCTAAGTGGTGATGGAGGTTCAAAATGTTCTGCAAACCACATATAATATTTTTAAAAATAATAGGTTACTGTATTTGAGAATAAATAATTTTGCAGTGAAAAAATGATAGCCTGACTTAGTTTATATGTTTACTGTAGTCTTTATTTACTCAATGTTAAGAGAAAAATAAACATACAGTAGGTGACCCAAAATAGCACATTTTGTGCATTTCTTTGGTCACTTTTTGGCATTAGGATGAATTACTCTTCACTCAGTACTTTCGTGTGAACCTCCCGGCTCTTCACCCGCAGCTTGTTGACCTGGGACTCGGCAATGTCAGCCCGTTCCTCGGCCTCCTCCAGCTCGTGCTGGAGCTTGCGGAATTTAGCAAGATTAGCATTGGATTGTTCCTCCTGAGAATAGAGTGAAGTGGTGAGAATTAGGCTTTGTGATTTTTCATTGCTCTTGTCACCAAACAGGATTATTTTCTCAACTCAAATACTTCCTTTCTGTGGTCTCTTTGCCATATCTGAGTTCAAAATTGGATAGAACTTATAACTTTAATCACATATTTCACTTGAAAGAATGAAAAAGAAAGTCTTGAAATGGAAGGGAAAACCTTAAATTATGTCAAATCCCTGTAACACGTGAAGTCCACTTACGATGTATGGACTGGGTAGAAAGGAAGAGATGCATGTGCCCTTATTGGGTTTTGTAAGTAGATGTAAGGCCACCTTGGGGGAAATCCCATTTTAAAATGTTTTGTAGTGTATTTTGATTCTGGAATGCAAAGCAAGGGAAAAGCAGGGCTAGCAGGAAGTACATCTCTGTTGGTTCACTTTACTACCTTATGTGACTCTCCTTTATTTCCTACTTGCATGCTCCCTGCCATATTGTGTCTTGGAAGAATGGGGAGAGGTGAGGAAGGAAAATCTGCATTTGCTACATTTGCTGCAGCAAATGCAGAGAGAAGAGCCCCTGCTGATGATGCTGGTAGTAAGTCAGTTGAGAGAAAAGATTTATGTTTGGTTTTTGAGGATGCTTGATTATGTACATTTCCAGTGGGAGAGGAATATTTAATATGGTATTAGATTTTCTAATGTATTTTCTTTGCAGCTATCAAGAAGTAAGGGGGTTATTTGAAACATCACCCAACTATTACAAATTACTTTAAAAAATACTCCTTTTGAGCCTCCCCGGTGGTGCAGCGGTTAAGCGCTGCGCTGTGGAGCTGTTGGCAGCAGCGATGCAAGTTCGATGCCCAGCCGGGGAGAATCCCACATGGCGCGGCAGACCTCTCCTGCCTTGCCCGCTGCTCCCCTCAGCAGTGTATTTCTGATCTGCCTGTTCTGCTCCCTACTCTGTCTCTGGTGAACCCTCTCGCCGCCCCACGCCTCTGGCCTGTACCCCAACTTGTATGTGTAAATAAAAAAATAAATCTTTAAAAAAAAAATACTCCTTTTAAAGTCATACCGTTTAAATAGGATTTGAGGTAAACACCTATCTATAAAATTCTCTTTTACAATAAGAGTGCTAAATTCTTACTTTATCTCCTTTCTCATTAACACATTCTGTTAATATACTTTCTACCCCAAAGAAGTTTCCTCTTCCTTGCAGGGTTTAAAGATACTCACAGCTTCCTCTGCTTGTCTCTTGTATGATTTCACCTTCGCCTGTAATTTATCCACCAAGTCCTGCAGTCTGAGAACATTCTTGCGGTCTTCCTCAGTCTGAAAGTTTGAAAAATGATCAGAATTCCACCCAAGGAAAAGAACCTATTACAGGTGGTAAAATAAATCACTTTGGTGTGATAGGTGGGCCGGGGGCAAACATGGTTAACTCTGAGGCTTCCTTCAGTGTTAACAGGAGCCACTCTTGTTAAATGTGCCCTTGCTGCGGGCACTGTGTTAGGAAATTGCATGCATCTCTCATCCCTATCTAGCTTCCTGAGAAAGTAGATGTTGTTATTCAATTTTATAGGGGATGGAACTAAGGTTTAGAGTGCTAAGTAGACCTACTCCAATTCAAAAAGTAAGAGAGGTCAAACTAGGACTAGTACCCAATGTTTCTGACTTTGAAACCTGTATTATTTCTTTTTTTAGGCTACTTTTTAAAGGTTTTCATAATTTTCCAAGTTTAGTAGGTCTGTGATAAGCAACTGTGTCATTGTCCCTTAACTGTATCAAGTTAGTGTCACATAAGTAGTCACCAGACTTTCAATTCCCTGCTGGGCAGGAAGTCCAGATAGTCTAGAAAATGGTTCCCATTACCTGGTAGGTGAGTTCCTTTACTCTTCTCTCGTGCTTCCGCAAACCTTTAACAGCCTCAGCGTTGCGTTTCTGTTCACTTTCAACCTCTCCTTCAAGCTCACGTACCTGGAGCCAAGAAAGACACTTATCACAGTCAGTCATGGGAGATATTAGTTGGCTCATGATGTGCCAAATATATGGAGTGAATGTCCCCAACCTAAGGACAAGGATGTGAGTCAGTATGTGGGAAGAGAGAAAGCTAGAGGTAGCACGCTTTTTCCTTTCACAGATTCAGAGAGACTGAGACACCCACCCTGGCCTCCAGTTTCTGGATCTGCTTCTTCCCACCCTTCAGGGCCAGCTGCTCAGCCTCGTCCAGACGGAGCTGCAGGTCCTTCACCGTCTGCTCCAGGTTCTTCTTCATCCGCTCCAGGTGGGCGCTGGTGTCCTGCTCCTTCTTCAGCTCCTCGGCCATCATGGCTGCCTAATTAGCAAATAAACCAAGAAAATCAGGAAACCTGGCAATGGCAGGTTGCCCACATGTGTTAATCAGACAAATGTTCATCTTGCTCACATCAGTGATGGCCTTCTTAGCCTTCTCTTCTGCATTGCGCGATTCTTGAATTACTTCTTCCACCTCACTCTGGAGTTGTGAAACATCATTTTCCAATTTCTTCTTGGTGTTGATCAGGCTGGTGTTCTGTTAAAAAATAATGGCGATTACAAGATTTGCAGTTGGCCACTTTGGGATTTTACAAATGTCTTAGTTGTTGGCTCATGAAAAACAACTGATGGCAAGATGTCACCAAACTTTAAATATTTGTTCAATGCAAAATATGAATCATTTGCAAGATAGAAATATTCAAGCCTGACTGTCCCAATGTCCATCTGATTTATGCATAAGGACTTCTGAGTTTTAAGAATACCCATATTAATTAATTGATCTTTCCATAATTTTTCAAACAGACATCATTAATTTTTTACCCTTAAAAGGTTGGAAATATTTAAAAAAAAAGAGAGAGATTTTTTTTGTGTGTGTTTGGTCTGCAGGTTTCTCAGTTGGAATCTATTCTATTAATTTTCATGACTTGCACCCTTGAGGAATACTGAATTAGTCTTATGAAAACATTCTCTTAAATTCAACCCAGTGATTATCAAAGGGAAGCTATATACTGCCTCAATAGATATTTGGAAACATTTGGGTGGATATTTTTGGATGTTAAAAACAACTAGGGGCTGTTGCTGTATTTAGTTCCTGGGCAAGGCAGCATTGCTAAATGTCCTGCAGTGCACAAGGGCATTAAACACAGCAATGCTCAATGCTGAGAAACACTATATGGAACATTTTTGGATTTTGGAGTCAACCTATCTTTACTCAAATTTATTCCACAACATGGACTTCAAAATCACCTTACAAGTAAAGCCTTATTTTTAAGTAAGTAGAAAATCTAAAAAGGATGATTCTGCAATTAATATTTCTAGATCATATCCTCCATCCCTCTTAATACTTATAAACATGGAGTGTCTCCGTGTTATATTTCTATTTCATCACTAGTAGCACACCATTTGTTTGATACAAGGGTCTCACCTGGGTGTGCAGGAGCTGGACGCGCTCACTGGCATCCAGGAGCTCCTGTTCTGCAATTTTCCTGCTTCTCTCCGTCTGCTCCAGAGATGCCCGCAGCTCCTCCACCTCGGCCTGCAGCAGGTTGGCTCTGCGCTCCACGATGGCCAGCTGCTCCTTCAGGTCCTCCTGGCCCCGGAGAGCGTCGTCCAGGTGTAGCTGGGTGTCCTATTAAGGTACCAAAAGAAAAGGACTTCAGACACTTGAAATTGATGTGGGCATCCCAGGAAGTGAACTGGAAGAATTTCTGTTGTCAAGACAAGGCAGTCATTTGAGTGTGCATGAAAATGGTGTCAACAGCTGTGGTGAGAGAATTTTTAGGAGAAAAATGTAGCACAAACCAGTTGTTTTTTTCATGTACAAGTCACTGTTATTTATGGGACATTTTCCATATTCTCCACCGAGTACTTGACATCTGTTATCCCATTTGATCCTCACAAACTCTATGAGGTGGTAGTTTCACTCTAATTTTGTAGAAAAAACAGGTTAAATAACTTGCCTAAAATTTGCAACTGGTATGTGACAAAACTAAGATTTAGTCTCAGACCTGTTGATACCAAAGTCTTATACTTTTTCTCATGTCATACCTTAGTCTCTGGGCTTTTACCTGTTCTTTGCATAAAATCTCCATAAAAATGTACTACATTCATATTTAATTTCATTAGCTTCACACTATGAGTCATATAACTTGTTAAAGAGAAAGAATGGATGGTTTAACAAGAGGTGTTTTGAGGACTGGAAGACAAGTAACTTGCTCACTTATCTGAATGGTTACTGTGAACCATTTACCTTGAGGATGCCTTGGGTGTTCCTGTAGTTCCGCAGGCTCTCTGCAGCCAAGCGGTTGGCGTGGTTCAACTGGATTTCCATTTCATTCAGATCTCCCTCCATCTTCTTCTTGACTCTCAGGGCATCATTCCTGCTCCTGATCTCCGCATCCAGTGTGCTCTGCATCGTCTCCACAATTCTAACGTGGTTTCTCTTCAGCTGGTCAATTTCCTCATCCTTTTCAGCGATTTTCCTATCAACTTCAGACTTGACTTGGTTCAACTCTAGCTGGATGCGCAGGATCTTTCCCTCTTCATGTTCAAGAGAGGCCTTCACGAAACAGTGGTTACTTAGTAATGGAAACAACTTGATATTTGGAGTATATTCCCTTGAGAGCCAAACTCTTATTAATAAAAATGTATCTGATTTTACAAAGTAAAAATCAATAGTTCCTGGAGCCCACTAGGTATATCATTCTTTTGTTTATTCAGTCATGAATTACAAAGGGCAGTTCTAGAATAAAGGTGCTTTGTAAAGTTTAAAGTGCTATCTAAATATGATTCATAGGACTGCTACCAAAATTATATGATTGAACTCTTGCAGTAAACATGAATGCTCATTATGTTTTATAAATTAAAATATGCATGTATGCATATATTCTATACAACAGATAATTTCTGTTGTAGAAATGTTGAATTTTAAAATATATGTATTTTTTCTGATTACACAGTTCATGCTGACAGTAGAATATGAAAGCAATATGAAAAAAACAGGAAAAGCCTCCTTTTGTGCCCACTCGCACAGCAGTATTAAGCTGGTACATTTTTCTTTTTTCCTCTATATTTTTACATAATGAAACGATACATATACATTTGTGTCTTGCTTTTGAAAAGTACTGTCTACTATTTACCCTTATGTTTAATGGCTGTATAAAATTGAATCATGTGATTGTTATATAATTTTCTCAATATCATTCTCAGATTGGATATCTTTGTGCTTAAAACTTTACTGACACCGAAGATTATTTTCTCGGGATAGATTCTTTGGATTGACAGGTTCCAGAATTAAGTCTTTTGATAACTATATGTTATTGACTATTTTCTAACAACAAGTTGCCCTTCATATAGGTTATACCAGTTCAGATTCCCACCACTTCCATAATATGCACACTTTTCGCAGTACCATTATCCAACTTGGGTGTTTTCACCCAAGTTTATCTTTTATTTTTTTTCCCCACACAATATAATAGGTACCTCTGCTTCCTCTAAAGCAGCCTGAATGTCACATTTTTCTTGTTCCACTTGTTTCTTTATTTTCTCCAATTCATGGATTTGCTTCCCTCCCTCAGCAATCTGCTCAGTGAGGTCAGAAATCTCCTCTGTGGATGAACAAAGAAGGGTCACATGAATGCCGGCATGGGAAGGTTTTGAGGGCTCTGTGGAGTAGGAAAGTTCAAGACAACTCACGCTGTAGGTTCTTATTTTCTCTCTTTAGTGTTTCAAGTTGATCCAGGGATTCCTCATAGGCATTCTTGACCTTGAATAGCTCAGTACTGAGAGAACGGGACTCCTTCTGGGAAGCCTCAAGTTCAGCCTGAGTTTCCTCATACTTCTGTTTCCATTCTGAAAGAACCTGAAAAGCAGCGAGGCAGTAAGTGGCTAGTTGATGCCAGGAGGGAGAACAACTAAAACACTAATAAATGTAACCAGGCTGGGCCACCTTGTCAAAATTCCTTTGCTTTTTATCAAGAGCTGCGCAGGCAGCATTTGATCTCTCCACATCCAGCATGAGGTCCTCCACTTCATTCTGCAGTCGCTGCTTGGTCTTCTCAAGGGAAGCACATTTGGCGTTCACAGCTTCTACATGCTCCTCAGCGTCCTGCAGCCGCTGAGCCAGCTTCTTCCTGCAGTTAGCCAGACAGTTAAGGAGAGTGCTCAACAATGGGCAAGCATAACCTCCCTACCCCTGTTTCATAGTTCTGTTTCCACAGAGTAAATAACATGATTGTCAAAACTGGTGGCCAGAACTGCTTTCTAAACTAACAAATTGTATGAAAAGGTCTAAAGTGGCAAACAGTTGGGTTGGAGTTCTTGGTGGGTTATTGAGTTCTTAGTGGCTGTTGCTAGTTCTCTACTGTGTCTTCCTACATCAGGGATTCAGGATTTTCAAGAGTTCTCCCTGAGAATAGTTGTAGAGAACGGGTGCCCAGGACATTTGACTTATATATCACATCTCATTCCAAAATGTATTTGAGGCCTACAGGAGATTTTACTGGGCAAATTATACTGAGTATATTAATTTGATTTATCAAGCTTTACATTTTATTTTATATATTTTTCCCTAGAGAAAAATAGCTAGTTTCTTCTAATCATATATATGTGGACAATCTCATCAGAGAAAGAAATTGATGAATAAGTCAGGACAATTCATGCAGTTTAAGCAAAGGCAAGTTTCCACCCCCCGCCTCTTTTGCCCCCCTAATGACTTGCCAGCATTCTTGCCTCATTCTCCATTGTGTGCCTACTCTGTTTCTTAAAAATCCTTAGCCATGATGCCCAAGAAGACCTACTTAAAGGTCTTTTGGTCTGTACACACCAGTTTATTTAGACCAGCCCTGCACATTATATAGAGTTTGGTAGCATCCAGCATGAATTTTAAGAGCTATATCTTTCTATTGCAGTGTTTAAGGGGGTAGACTAAAATCAGAATATTTAGTTCTAATCCCAGCCATACCATTATTAATCATGCCTTTGAATTGGTTAATAAACCACTCATAGCCTCAATTTCCTCATCTGTAAAATAGGAATTAGATAAAAATGCTAACATAATGTTGCTATGAGAACTAAAGGAATAAATGTGTATATATGACATACATATATATGTGTGCACATATTATGCTATGTATGATATGTTATGCTATGTATGATATGTATGTAACATCATGGATATGATGCATATGATATCTATATGATACTTGGCATGTAGTGGACAGACTGTAAATGTTAGCTTCTGCTGTTACTGCTATGTTACCAATGGCATCATCACAGCTGCTTCTGAGAGGTGCTGGGTTGGCAGTAAATAAACCATGTCATTTTCCTCCCCCAGAGTTCACAGTTCGTACTTGGCCTCCTCCAGCTCCTCTGTGCGCTGGATGGCGTCCGTCTCATACTTGGTCCTCCACTGGGCGACCTCGCTGTTGGCCTTGGACATTGCCCTCTGCAGCTCAGCCTTGGCTTCCTGCTCCTCCTCATACTGTTCCCGTAGCAGGTCACAGTCGTGGCGGGAGGACTGCAGGGCATGGGCCAGCGCGCTCTTGGCCTGAGGAAGTACCAGTTCAGTGACTTAAATTCATTTATTCAATGATTTTTAATGTACACAATCAAAGAAAAGCCTCAAAGGATATGTTTAGGTTTGATTAGCCATGATTTTGGGTAAAACTCACTTTAGTTTCTTCCTCTAGCTGACGTTTCAGCTCCTCAATCTGCTGAGTAGATGCTTGTTTGCTCCTTGAAAGCTGAGAGACTAAAGCATCTTTCTCATCTAATTGCCGGGAATATTCACCTAAGAATAATAAAAGTAAAGGAATTTGTAGACATAAAAACCTAAAGTTTTTACTTCTGGTTTATTATTAAGAAATACATATAAATATGTTAAGAAATATATACATATTTAATATGTATGCATTACTGTTTCTAAATATTGTTAAAGAACTAGTTACAACTGAAGATTTAAAAGCAGAATAGCAATAGAACTATAACAAGTTAACTAATCTGCTGATTCTTGCTTTGTTTTCTTTCTGACCTGCACAGCAAATTCCTGTAGTGTTTTTACTCCTCTCTAAAATCGCAGTATGGCTATTTATTTAGAACCCCTGCAATTGCTTTTCTCTAGTATATGGTGCAGAGTTCAGAGAAGGGCGCCTACCCGCTTCTGTCTGCAGGCGTCCTCTTTGAGCCGTCAGGTCGTTGATCAGCCGCTGCTGCTCCTCCTCCTTTGCCTTAAGTTCACTCACTTGATCTTCTAGAGTGCGGCACATCTTTTCCAGGTTTCCCTGTAGGACACGTGGCAATGGAAGGTGAGATACTGAATGGATTTTTAAAAAAGTTAAAGCAATTGTTAGAATATTTTTAGAGTAAAAAACTTTATGTGAACTATGAGTAGGAAGTTATGGCGTCAACTCTGGAGTTGGCAGAATACAAGAGGGTGAGTGTACAGTGAGACCTGGTTATTGTTGGAGCCCATTAATGTATCCGCTTACTTAAAGTGGATTTTGAAATAACCTTAATGGGTCATAACCAGCATAAAAAAAAGAAATAGAATGAAATGTACCAGAATAGAAAATAGTAGATCCATCATGTGAACTGCCTGAAATGTTTAGTGACAGAGAACAGTGGCTCCTCAAACAGGTTGTTAACTACCTTCCTTGAGAGTCAGTATTGGATACCTTGGCTTTGGAAATGGCCTCTGCGTTACTGCTGAGGTCATCAATCTCCATCTTCAGCTCACTCTTCTCCTTCTCCAGCTTCTGCTTGACCCTCTGCAGGTTGTCGATCTGCTCCCCGAGCTCGGCCACGCTGTCCGCGTGCTTCTTCCGCAGAGACGCTGCGGTGGCTTCGTGCTGCAGCGTGGCCTCCTCCAGGTCCCTGCGCAGCTTCTGGAACTCAGCCTCCCGCTTCTTGTTCATTTCAACCTGGGCTGAAGTCGCCCCACCAGCTTCTTCCAACCGCTCGCTGATCTCCTCCAGTTCCCGGGAGAGGTCAGAGCGCTGCTTCTCAGCTTTGGCCCTGGAGGCCCGCTCTGCCTCGATTTCCTCCTCCAGCTCCTCAATGCGGGCCTGGGAGCAACAGACATATTAACATAAACTCATCTTAATTTCATTTTTGGGGGGAGCGGGCATGCATGAAAAACTGGAGGTGAGAGGACTCACCTGCAATTCTTTAATCTTCTTTTGTAGTTGAATTTCTATTGCTTGTTCATCTTCAATTTTGCTTATCAGATTGCTGATTTCAAATTCTTTCCTTTAGAGAGAACAGGAAGACATACTAGTACTCATATAAATCAAAAGGTGATACCAAATAGATTATTTTTTCTGGCATTCCTACTTTTTAAGTTTCTCATCTAGTTGCTGTTTATCATTTTCTATATCCATTGTGGATTCTTGAGCCAATTTTAGGTCTCCCTCCAGTTTCCGCTTGGCTCTTTCTAAGTCCATGCGAAGTTTCTTTTCTTGTTCCAGAGACCCTTCAAGCTAGTGAGAAAGTAAAGTACGTTAAAATTTTGAAAGCGTATTCAAAAATATAATCTCTCCAATGACTGTCAAAACACACTCACGTCATCCACTTGCTGCTCTAGCTTGGCTTTAGCTTTGGACAGGGTGTTGACTTTGTCCTCTTCTGCCTGCAGGTCGTCCAGGGTCTGCTGGTGGGCCTCCTGGAGGGCCTTCTTCTCCTTGGTCAGCTTTGCGATGGTTTCATCCAGGCCTGCCATCTCCTCTGTGAGGTTTTTCACCTTGGGTCGTAAAATTTCTTTGCATTACATATTATATTTTGGTGGATTCAGTTTTATGCTTGTACTCCACAGAACAATAAAAACAAACATCAACTTTCCATATATGTTTCGTACCTTGTTCTCGGTGGCGTGCTTCTCCTTCTCCACCTTGGCCAGTGTCAGCTCAAGGTCATCAATGTCTTTCTTCAGTTCTGAACATTCGTCCTCCAGTTTCCTCTTCTTGGCTGTCAGCTCAGCATTGATCTCTTCCTCGTCCTCGGCTCTCTCAGTCACCTCTTTGATTTTGGCCTCTAGCTGGATTTTGTTTTTAATCAGTTGCTCACATCTTTCCTCTGCATCAGCCAAGGCATCAGCTTCCTGCAGAGAGATTAGTTAAAATATCGAGAGTTTGTTATTTATTTTGTATCTGTCCTTTATACAAAATAGTAGTGTTACTGAATTCTGATGAATTTTTCAGTTTGAAGATAAATTTAACTTAATTGAACATTGGTACATGGCCTGGAGAAATGCAGCTAACTGGAAATGAGACTATAGATTTAGAAACAAATTAGTTTTAAGATGATTGGATTGAATTAATTGACTATTTGAAACAGTAGTGTGTAGAAGAGTAGAAGGATCAAATGAAGTCTGGGTTCTTGTCCTAATATTGTTTCATGTGTATGACCTTGGGCAAATAACTGTATTCCTCTTATTCTTCATTTTCTCATATGTAATGAAGGAACCTCGAATAAATGATAGCTAAGAGCATTTCAGGTGTAATGTTCAAAGATTTTGAATTAGTCAAATTGGTTGGTTTGGGATTTGACCATTCTTTACTCACCTCAGCAATATGTGTTAGGTTGAATTTAAAATAGAAAAAAAAAAACCCAAAAAACAACCAAAGACCGTAAATAATTTTATGCCTATGAATGAATTGCCATGTAGCATGTTTTAGTCACTGAAAACTTTCTCAATATCCTTAATAGTGCTATACTTGTCAAAAATTTCCATTTTAAGAATTATCTACTAGTCTCAAGATGAATTATAGAATATAGAAGAATATGTAATTCTGAGAACTATATAGCTCCATTAGTTTTTATAAGTGACTAAAGGGCTCAAATAAAAATCAGTTCAGCCATTATCTTATTAGATTACCCTGACCTGGTGACTTTCTTTAACTTCTAGGTGTTTGTTTTGTTTATGTATTAGGTTTTTTTTTTTTAATGCTTAAAGGGGTGAGAACAGAGTTCTTATGTTACTTTGCATTCCTTGTAATAGTGATACACTTGGAAAATATTTATTCACTGGCTGATGATAATGACTATGAAAAGAGGTTAAGATGAAGAGGCTATAAAACCCTATGCTTTGGGGGAAATTATCCTTTTTACCAGTTCTATCAGGGCATTGTTGGACCTGTTGAAACAAAGTCATGAGAGGTTATCTGACTGGAGCACCGGTATCCAACTTGCTCCCCTGCACCCCATTATAACTGCCCTAGTCAATAAACAAAAGCCTCAGGAACTTGGGATCTGTATCAAAGGAAGTCTCACCCAGGCCACTTGGCCCTACCTTACACCCTGGTAGTTCAGTTCAATTAAATGTAATTAAATTTATCATACTAAATCTTAGGGGTTAGACATGGAGATATCAACAGGAATAAAGTTAAAAATCTTACTTGATTATAGATATAGACTCATAGACTTGCATTCAGAAAATAGGACTATACGTTTAAGGCTGGGATAAAGCAGGCAAGTTAACAAATACTAAATGAATAAAATATCTGACTGAAACTTGGGGGCTTGCCTTTAAACTGCTGCCTTCATGGGCTTAAATTTGTGTTATTATTATATAAATTCTTCAAACTTTCTTTTCCATCTATAATTTGAAAATAATTGTGTCTTTCCTCATAGGAATATTGAAAGATAAATGAAAAACTAAAATAATCTCCCCCCCCCCACAAAAAAACCAAAAACAAAAACAAAAAAAACCAAAAAACAGATTTTTTTTTTTCAGGAAAAAGTCATTTGTAAATTCTCAGTATCTTTGAATTCCAGAAAAGCTTCAGTAACATGTTGGATTCAGAATAGAGTACTCACAGATTGAACCTGGAGTTGCAAGTCATTTTTCTCTTTCAAGAGAGTGACCATCTTTTCCTCCAGTTCCTTCCTTTTTGCCTCTGACTTGGCAAGTTCATCTTTGGTTTTCTGAAACTCTTCCTTCATGGTGGCCATCTCCTTCTCAGTCTCTGCACTCTTGAGAAGGGGCTTGATCTTGAAGAAGAGCTTCATCCAGGGCCAGTGCTTCACGTTCATGAAGGCCCGGACGTTGTACTGGATACAGAAAAGGGCTTCTCTGAAATGACATTAAAATATCAGTGTAGATTAATTCATCAGACACAATGTTATTGTTATAACTTT
Organism: Scalopus aquaticus; assembly: GCA_004024925.1. Classification (NCBI taxonomy): domain Eukaryota; kingdom Metazoa; phylum Chordata; class Mammalia; order Eulipotyphla; family Talpidae; genus Scalopus; species Scalopus aquaticus. The sequence goes on from PVIJ01005303.1 coordinate 31,217, forward strand.
TTTATGCACAAACCCCTTGAATATGTTAAATGCATACTTTGTATACACACACACACACATACACACACCGTCACATTCATAATAACCTCAGTATAATCACTTGGCTAATGTGTACTGCTTATACGGAAATAGTCTATGTTCTCAAGTTCACATCAAACTAGGAAAGAAGCTGACTTTAGATGGTAAATATCCTGCATGTATGAGCAACATTTACCATTTTAAGATCATTTGAGATATCACAATATTAGTGATTAGAGAGTGGACTTGTAATTTTAAGTTGATTGTGCTGCTTGGTCATCAGAATATTGATTTGAACTGTGAAATGTCAGAGGTTGCATTCTGAATTACTTATTTAACTGCAATTCAATGCATTGAATTAAGCGTATGATTTATCATGTCTTCTTTGAAGTCTCTCCTTTTATTTTGATTATCACTGAATTAGTCAGTATAAGGTTCCTTTGTTAGCTTGATCAGATAATAAATTAGTTTTTTTCAAATCCTTTAAAACATGTTATTCTTCTTGCTCATTTGGAGCTATTTATAATCCACAGGGCAGTAGCATAGGTTGAACTCCACAATTTTGCTTCATTTAAATAAAACATTTAGAATAGAGATTTCTTCTGCTTTTGGAAGATTTGTATAATAATGCCACTTTTATAAAAAACCTACATAAGTAACTGTTTTTGTTAGCTGAAAGAAATCAGAAGAGGATTTCTGTTTTCATGATAAATGGCAAAAAGTGAAAATAATGTTTAATGTTGGTTTTGCAGCAGCTATTCTAGAGGCAGCACATACCTGAGTAGCAAGAGTGGCCTGGCAAGCTCTTTCCCTGGAACTATTTTCTATAAACTGTTTATTTATCACACCACTCCTGCTTTTATTAGGTGTGAGTGTGAATTTAAGTTTTCTGTGTTACTTGGTATGATTTAGAAGGTTACTTTTTGGGTCTGGGAAAACTAAAAAATGAATGATAACTACTTTGCTTTATTTCTTCTTATAAAAACTTTCATAGGAACGCTATTTTGGGATATTGGGGGAAATGTGTAGTTATAGAAGCTATCCCTTATGCAAACAATGGCAAGAAGCTATCAATATTTGACTACATTGCATCAGTGTACAAGTGAAAGTGAATTCTATTTCTAAGGGTCCAATTTGTAAGAAGTGTAATTCTGAGCAGGCAGATAACATAACACAAACCATAATGTAGATAGATGGAAAAGACTTGGGAAAACTTAGTGTGTAAACCTAGATAAGTAGAGGTGAGCAACATGAATGCAAAATGTGGATGAAGAGAGGGGATACGGTAGTGCTAAGTTGATAGAACCGGGTGAAGTTTTTTAGAGAAAGGGGAAATGGAAGTTTTGAAGTGGTAAATAGATAAATTAGGATGAGAGGAGAAGCCTTATCCAAACACAAAAATAGGAAAAGCCTTTGTGGTTGGAACTGATCAGTGAGGTGGGGAATAGAGAGGATCTTGATAACCACACAAAGCAACTTGGGTTTGACATGGGAGGCCATGGGGACACTCAAGCTGAGGGCTGGCATGATAAAAATAGTGCTTACTGCAAATTATCCTGGCAACTCTATGTGAGGTGGATGGAAAGGGAAAAATTGGAGGGAGGAGAGAAGTTTTGGAGGGAATCCAAGTGTGAGGGCTGATGTGTTGTAGGAGTGAGTTCTGAACTGTGTAAGAAGAAATATTAGTCACAAAATGAATTAATGAATGAGGAAGGCTGGTTAATAGTCCCTAGGCGACCTTACAGTCCTGATATTCTATATGGTTATTACCTTCTTTGCAACATCTTCTGATATTCCACCCTCATTAGGAATCCCCTGCAGACAGCTTGAGTTCTTGTTATAATCTGGGCCAACTTTTCATCTCTCATTTCTTCTAGAAGACCCAGAAGGCCAGCTTTGAAGAAAACCTGGATAAAGGGAGAGTTTTAAACCATCCCCATCCTAAGGAGATACAAAAGTAGAAGGTACTTGGGTCAGGTGTAAAAATAACCATAATACCTTGGTATGTCCAAATTTGTATTGGGTGTGGTCAATATCAATAGAGCCAAGAAGCTTCTCAGAAGCTTTCTTGCTGTCAATGAACTGTCCCTCTGGAATAGCACTTGCATTTAGAACTTTGTATCTGTTCAAAGAAAGAAAGAATGATTAGGAGGGTTTGATCATATCTGAAACCCAGATGACTCCAAAAAGGAACAATAAACATCTGAGAGAAAAAAGTAAAAATGGAAAATTCTACTGTTCTTTAAAGTCCGAGAGTAGAACAGTAAGAGTTTTCAAACACATTTGCTTCCTACTTTTAAGAAGCGCCACCTCTTCTAACCTGTCATTCTATCCTAGTGTTATAAGACACATTAATTTACCACAGACTAATTATCTAATAATCTTGAATTTAAGTTTTCTAATATTTACTAAGCAGAATACATGAAATACAATGAACAGAGGTCAGTAAGATGATAAAATATATATGACATTCAGCGAAATACAAAGAGAGACCAGCCTTTGTTTAAAATCCCCATATAAGATCCTGCTTGGGAAGCCCTTCCTGCAGATGCGGATGCCTTCCAGCACACCGTTACACCGCAGCTGGTGCAGCACAAGTTCGTGCTCCATGGCCCCTAAGGATAAAACAGTATTTATTTTTGGCCACTAAATTTTCAAACTTGTGCCTGTTTGATTATTCTGTGCTCTTCTACCTTACCAGGAGTTTTGGTTTCATTGGGAATAATGCACCGTACGAAGTGAGGGTGTGTGCTCCTCAGATTGGTCATCAGTTTGTTTAAGTTTTCCTGAAAAAAAAAAAAAATAACAGATAGAAGGGACTTGATGAGAAAGTTCTACTTCAGATTTTTTTGTGTGTGTAATTAAGTAGAATGAACCTAGGTATGCTCTTCACTGTTAGATATAAATCAATGAGACTTCACTGATTGTTGTGAAACATAGTTGTCCTATATTTTAAAGGTCTTAAGAGTTCTTGTCTGCCAAATAACCAAAAAGCCTAAGTGCTGGGTAGAAATGCAGCTCTCCATGGTATTCATTTATAGCACCTAGAATCTATCATATAAAAACTGCAAGTTTGCTAGCCCTGGTGCACAGGAAGTATACTTCACCAGGAATCAGAAGACAAATTATTGTGGTCTCAGTCTGCCACTAACAAGCTGCCAGAGTCCCTTGGGTTTCACTGGGCCTCGTTTGAAAATAGTTGATATCTAAGGTCTCTTTCATCTCTCAGTGTTATTATTTTTCACAGTGATAACCTAGGTTGGCAATTGTCCCAACTTTTGCCATCTTTCTTCAAGTTTATCATTCCCTAGGACCTGTAACTTGTTCTGTATTTTTTTAGAGTCTAAAATCAGTAGACTATTTATGGTGTGGGTGTGTCTTAGGTAATGAGAATGAGTCACAGTGTGAATAATTTCAGAAATAAAGTAATAACTGATGACAAATAATGATTTTTTGCACAATAGAAAACTCACATGCAATTATTTCTCAATATACTTAGGTCTATCCTCTTGGAGAAGACAAAGATAGGTGGTTTTTTCATGTCTCAGTTATCCATTCCTAAGTTAAATAAGTAATATGAATTTCTAATCTTGAAAATATATACAAGGATAAGTGATGAACCAAGAATCTGTCTTGATGAGATCACAAAAATTGGTAGTGAGAAAGAAAAAAAACAGGGTATTTTTCCTGTTTAGGTATAGGTCCTATGTGTGCATTTTAGTTTGAAAGGAATGAGACTTAGCCATACACATTCTGACAAAGCTGTCATTAGTCCAGAAAATCTATATTCTTCCCTTTAGAAGAGCCAGTTTTTAAGTTATCTAAAAAAATCACATTATATGTAGTAAAATTATTATTACTGTTGTTTCTGTCACAAGAGATATTTTCAGGCTTTGTCATTGATCAAAATTAGGGACTTTGGATGATTTTCAGCTCTTATAAAAATTAAATTCACCTTGGAGAATTAAGATGGTCTTTGGTGCATGGATGTCCTAAAAAGTATATCTGGTTCATTCTCAGAGAAGAACTTGGGAACACTCTCAAAGGGCAACATTAGTGGAATAAAGATATAGTCTTCCACAGGGACAGCCTTGAAATGCAATTGTGCTTCTTTGAAAATCATGCTTATGACATTTGAGAAAGCTGTTAAGGACACTTTGGCATCCCTAAATACATTGGATGATCATAATAAGGAATGATGGGTAAAGCATCCAACCCTACAGAGAAGCATTGCTTTGGCTTTACCCTGACATGAGTGAATATTTAAAGTGATTCCTATTTACATTCCATTCTTTCCTAATTTATTCTAAATCCTATAATTATGATGACTCATTAAAACTGAATAGTTTTTTTGAATTAAATTTGTACTTTACCCTGAAAAGGGCTGACACAGTTTGGAAGGAAGAACCTTTCTTCTTGGCACCTTTCTTCGCACCACCATCTGAAGTAAAAAAAAAAAAAAAGCTCATCAATTAAAGTAGAATCCCAGAGAAAGGACTGTTACTTGCACAGTCTGTGGGAATAGGTATGATTTAGATAAAGAAATTACCTGCTTCAGCACTAGCATAGGTGGAAAAGAGACTGGCTAGAGTCTTCATTGAAGACTTCTGGTACAGCCCCACCACTGTGTCATTCAGGGGGTCCTTGTTCTTGTCAAGCCAGCCGGCGATGTTGTAGTCCACGGTGCCGGCGTAGTGCACCAGCGAGAAGTGGGCCTCAGCCTTGCCTTTGGCAGGCTTGGGCTTCTGGAAGTTGTTGGACTTGCCCAGGTGCTGGTCATACAGCTTGTTCTTGAAGGAGGTGTCTGTGGCCTTGGGGAACATGCACTCCTCTTCCAGGATGGAGAAGATGCCCAGTGGCTGAATTCAGAAAAGTAAATATGGTGTCAACCTAGCTTTTCTTAAAATATTATAGATGTGACTGTCATTTGATCAAATTATGAAGACTCTGAGTTAATGCGTTTGTAACATAAATAAGGATCACAGCTCAAAGACATCCTTTTGTTATCACTAGAATGATTTTTCTACCCATCTTTCTCACATTCATTCCATAACATTATTTTCAATTAAAAGAATAGCTGTATACAAATTCCAAATCGTATAGCTTGTGGGGAATCTGTTAAAATACTCTTTATTTATCATACTTTATTTCCTATTATGTGAATTAATCTATTATCAGAGTTTTATTTTGTTATGAAAAGTACTTGCTGACTTAGAATGATGTTTACTTTACATGTAATAATTAAACAGTATAAATAACCCAAACCTCAAGACATTTTGCATAGATAGATGATGGAGACGAATATACAATTTAACTTCTGAACAGATAGCCTTTCCTGGATATTAATGCCTTTGCATTAACTTTTATTTAGAAAAAAGACTAATTCCTATTGCTGGCATGTCGGATTTCATAATGGAGATAGATTTAGGAATAGTAGGACATTTCAATAGAGTTTTCAGTGCTGACTTAAAATGCATTAGAACAAAACTCATTAGGACAAAGTGAAACAATACTCTGATCCTTCTTGCATTTGTGTTGAAAAGAGAACATTTTTTCTGATTAGTAATTTTCTAATTTGTTTTGATAGCTCTAAGATTACAGTGATACTTTTTAGAGTTACTTAAGTTACTTGGGCAAGTTACCCTTACCATTCACCCTTTCTTTAGAAATCAAACAGACCTTCTCGATGAGCTCAATGCAGGCAGCCAGGTCCATCCCAAAGTCGATGAATGTCCACTCGATGCCTTCCTTCTTGTACTCCTCCTGCTCCAGCACGAACATGTGGTGGTTGAAAAACTGTTGCAGCTTCTCGTTGGTGAAGTTGATGCACAGCTGCTCCAGGCTGTTGAACTACACAAAACATATTTCCAACATTAAAGAGATGTTTAGGGTGGTAGAATTCATTTCTCAGAAATTAATTTATTGAATATGAGTTAGATATACTGATGAAATACAATTTAAACTAATCATTGTTAAAAATCCCAGGAGAAAAAAAATGCTGATTTTTGACATGACTGTTTTTCATAAATTCTGGGCATTATTTAAGGACACAGGTGTCAGCCACGCAGTAAGGATCTGATAGAATCTGCCTCCTTCTACCTCTCAGGTTGTGTGGGTAGTAATATGCATTAAAGTGCAATCATGGTCCTATGAGTTGTGGTTTAGATTTAAGGGTAGAAATAACTTATTGGAAAGCCTCACTTCTTTTACTCCCCAATTCAAGATAAAGTTCACATTTTTACTTTTGACTGTTAAATTATTATGGAACGTTTATCTTAAGACATTTAGTTGATGCACAAAGTAAAATTAATGGGCTAACTTCTCTTCTATACATATCAACATTTGGCAAATCCCCTGCTCAGGTCTGTGACAGACGAGAGCAGATGTGGTACAGCCACTGAAAATATGAAAGAGACTTTGTAATAACATGCATCCTCACACCCCCTGAGGCCTCAGAGGAGAAATGGAATGTGTCAGATAAGCTTGGAAGAGGAGAGACTCTAAGCTGTCTCTATGCTTCTGTCTTTAGGCCCTTTCTCCTCCGTGGGAGATGCCTTGTGTCTGGACCAAGTACCGTAGGTCTGTCTGGATTCCCGTTCTGACTTTCTAATCCTGGCTGATCTTTAACAAGAATTTTGATTTTTCTGCATCTCAGTTTTTCTACATGTAATTAGCTATACTTCATGGGTAATTTTGAAGATTAAATGTGGTAATATTTTGAAGTGCTTAGTATAATGCCAGGAATAACCTGACTTCTGAATAAATGTTAGCTATTAGTGTTGTTAGGCTCTGTTACTCCCTAGATATTTTGGAGATAAATCTTGTTCTAGGTGCAGGGTTGGAGAAAGCAATGTGAACACTACAAACGTAAATGAATATTTATATGTAGTATATCAAAGCCCAAGGTGCCTTCCTCTCACTTTTAATTAATGTGAAGATAACTCACATCAAAGATCTCAAAGCCCGCGATGTCCAAGACCCCGATGAAGTACTGCCTGGGCTGCTTGGTGTCCAGCTGCTGGTTGATGCGGGTGACCATCCACAGGAACATCTTCTCATAGACGGCTTTGGCCAGAGCACCCACTGCGTTGTACACCTTCATGGACAGCGTAATGTTGGTGTTAATTAAGGCGTTATTAAAGGAGGGGCATTAGTTGATGTTATTACAGGCCTGGGATGTGTGTGACTCATTGAGGTTGTGCATTTACCTGCTGTACAGTCTGCCCTTTGGTGACATACTCGTTTCCGACCTTGACCCTGGGGTAGCAGAGGGCTTTGAGCAGGTCAGCAGAGTTCAGACACTGGAGATAGGCAGCTTTGTCAGCAACTGCAGAGACACAGTTAAAGAAATGGATATGGATATGTTCTTGACCTAATTTCTTCATTTTCCTTCAATCCTTTTTTTTATTAATTAAATGAAAAGCTTTAAAGAGTTCTGTAGAAGATCTGATGAGGCTCTCTGTACATCAGCGCATGAAAATAGTGGTCAACCAGTTCAGTTGGTCTTTGGTGATTTATTGCAAGTCATTTTGAGAAATTCATAAACAAATGTCCAGTGTTTCTGGAAGTACTTTATGTAAAAGTCATAGTCCCTGTTCTTAAGACACATTAAATATAACTGAAAGTATAAGATAAGTGTATCTTAATATTCACTATTAAAGATGGGTAAAAGTCAGAATCTTTGGGTCCTTATCTCAGTTTTGTTCCTTCCAGTTTCACCTCCAGGCATCAGTTTCTGAATATAAGCATGTGCATCAACTTCGCTAACCAGAAACTGCAACAGTTTTAACAGGATTAAATTTCACTTTATCATCCTTACATAGTCCCTTTCTGAAATTCTGCCAATGACCATAATGTAAATGCCACAAGTCAACTGCAAAAGTAATTGCTGAAAATTTCAGTGGAGAGAGAGAAAATGTCATAGTGTGTGGCTAGGAAAGATTTCAAGGAGCAGGTAACTTTAGCTTCTGTGGTAGGAGCTGTATGTTTTATGTTCTCCCCGGAGTATATGAGTTTTCCTTATCAGTTCGTTTTTTATCTTACTTGCTGCCTAGACCATCTACAGGTTTATACATAGTCAACACATATACACACAGGGAGATGTCTAGGGACACCTTTACTCTCATCTCTGTGTTGGGCGGATCCTGTATTGCCAGCTACATAGTTTACATGGCTAGTGCTGAAATGGAGCAGTATGCCAAGCTATCTTATATACCTACCTACCTACCTACCAAAGCGAAGCAGAAGCACTGTTCTTCCTTATTCTTTCTCTAGTAACCTGGCCCCAGATTGTGGATTATCTTAGATATCCCCTTATAAGTGTTCATTCCCTATTAGAATTCATTTTAACTTTCTTGGGCTGAATAGAAATGATGGCTATAGAGAAGCAAGGTAGGAAAGGAGGGGAGGAAAGCATGCAACGTATATAAATGTGTATATGCCCTATAGAAATCCAGCTACAGAGGAGATGTGGGTTTTGAATAGGCTTTTTTTCACCTTGCCAAGTTCTCTTATTCAAACCCAGATGGAGGTTTATTTGGTACCTTCAGTGCCATCTGGCTCTGCTTGCTCCTCTCGCTGCTTTTGCTTGAATTTCATGTTGCCATAATGCATCACGGCCCCTGTGAGCTTATAGATGGACACTTTCTCGTCGGGACTAAAGCCCAGGATGTCAATGGCACTCTGACAGGAGAAATGATAAACAAAGGTTAGGGCACCAGTGACTTAGAAGAATTTATACTATATCCTAATGTTACCACACCTATAGAGGGTTTATTATTGATATCCCCATACATAACACATTTTTTGAAAAGTGTGTGTGTGTGTGTGTGTGTGTGTGTGTGTGTGTGTGTGTGTGTATGAGAAAGGATAGAGGAGCTTACATCAGTGGCCATCAGCTCTTCTTGGTCATCAATGCTGGGCACTGTGATCTCCCCTTGGCTGACAAAGGCATAGTCATATGGGTTGGTGGTGATCAGGAGCATTTCTGGGTACACAGAATTCAGGATGTGCATTTTAAATTAGAGATTTTTAATAAAGATATTTATATTCCTCTGAATTTAAGTTTTCTCTTACCAATCAGATCTGGCTTTTTATTGGATGTGATCTGGTAAAAAATATGGTAGCTTCTTTCTGCCTTTAGCTGGAAAGTAACTCTAGACTTTTCTAGAAGATCTGGAAAGAGAGGGAAATATATATTAAATTGAAAAAAATCAATGCTGCTGAGATATTAAATGAACTTCAGTGTCTTCGCTAAAATTGTGGGTATTACATTAATCTCCACTGAGATTTCAATTTGATTAATCCCATTAATGCCACATATAAGAATTCTATACAGGTGGCAATTGTCCAAGGTTCTCACCATCTATGAACAGAGCATACCTGCCCTAGTAAAAATAAAGATGAACTTTTCATATGGGGAACCTGTGACCTCTGTTTTATAATTGATCCTTAATATCCCTTCCTTCCTCAGATCACCTCGAATTATGATGAGGGGCTACCTTAGAAATACCTGGCAAAGCTCAGATGAAGAGCAAATCAAAGAATTGTATATAACCCTGTAGGTAACTCATAGGAACACAGAAGTTGCCCTAGAGTTGGGAAAAAAAAAAAGTCACAGTTGCTTCTGAGGCAGGAACTCCAGAATGTGCTATCCATTTGAGAGTGAAGTAAATGGAATGCACAGTAGATTGTGGGTTAGGCTGGCATTTGCTCACAGGCAATGCTAGCAGCAGTCTTAGTGCACACCAAGTGTTACAAAATGCTCCTGCAAGTGAAATCACTTGTCTCTTTGTTTTGATTTTCAATGATCCTTTTACTCACATGTTTCAATATCTGCAGAAGCCAGCTTCCCTGTAGTACCGAAGTGAATTCGAATGAATTTGCCCTTCAAAAGAGAAAGATTTTTTAGTATTAAGAAGTTGAATCACAGAGAGAGGCAATTGGGATGATAATTCAGGCCTGACTATTCTGGCACTTGTGGGCAGAGAAGAGTCCCTCTGAGACAGTTACTTACAAAGCGAGAGGAGTTGTCATTCCTCACGGTCTTGGCATTGCCAAAGGCCTCCAGTAGGGGGTTGGCGCTGATGATTTGATCTTCCAGAGTTCCCTGCAAAGGCAGAAAGGCAGTGCTCAGATTCAACTTCCTGAGGGCCCTGACTATCTTCATTCTGACTCAGGCTACCAGACCCACCTGCATTTTGCCAGAACTTGCTTCCTCCTTCTTCTTTTCTCCAGTAACTGCAATTGTTGCAAAGTACTGGATCACACGCTTGGTGTTCACAGTCTTCCCTGCACCAGATTCTCCACTGTCGAAGAGAAACCAGAGAAGTGATCAGAACAATAGATCACATTGTCAGGGTCTAAGACCATCACCACAAACCAGAAGAGAAAAAAATCACATACGTGATCAGGATGGACTGGTTCTCACGATCTATGAAAGAGAAGACCATTGGTTTAAAAAATGCACATTCAATAGGAAGATGACTGCGTCCATTCAGATTAAACATAGCCTGTTCTTTTTAGCAGTTTGGAAGATATACTTATGATTTTTACTTTGTGTTGATCCCCCAAACAGCACTTGCCCCCTTGGAGTAAAATTTGTGAAAAAAGAAGCAAAGAGTCATCTTTTTTATTTTATATCTTCAAGCTTTTCTTATGGGAAATTTTCAAATATATAGAGAGACAATAATTACTATTAAAAGCCCCCATATACCATTATACAATTTAATAGTCATTATCTCATGGCCAGTTTTATTGCTCTATACCTCCATCCCAGTCTCACTGAATTATTTTGAAAAGAATGCTGGGCATCATATAATTTCATCTGCATATTCTTCAGTAAGAGTAATACAATTTTGAAGTCATAGGGATCTTAGAAATTGCTTAGGTCAATTCTTGTATTTAACAGATAAAGAAGCTGAAATCCAGAGAGGAATAAGTGACTTTTCTCATAATACAGAGCTTGTTAAAGTAAAAAATATTTGTTTTTTGACTCCCAGTTTATATAATTTTTTCCTGCTTAGCCTCCTCCCAGCCCTTGATAGCACTAATTTGACTGCTGATAATGCTATATAATGAAGGGACTTGTAAATGTGTTCATTTCCCTTTTAGTTTTATCTACATTTTGAAATAAGAAAACCAAAAACTGCCAGTATTTACATGATTGGTAGGTGGAATTTATAGCAATTTTCTGATTTCTGATAAATCTGTAATCCTATACTGAAAGTTAAATTTTTAGTGAATTGTCAAATCTAAAAATCTATTCAGAGAAATAGATACAAATCTGGATGTTATTTTGGGTATAGACACAGATTTTAGAGAACTGTAAAGTTCCATTCAAGGAAGTAGGTACTGATTTTGGAACCTATTCAGATAGAGTTCTTTTCCCGGTAGATTGAATCATATAGCATCTTGTGGTAGAATAGAGAAGAAAACAATGTTCTGCTCTCTTTTGGCAATGTTAAACCAACATTAACCAGGCCAGATGCCACAGGTTGCCATGATTTTATATGAAAATCATATTTGGAGTCCTAAGTGACCTTGGATTTGGAACAGCCCCAAAGCCTGAGGAGTAAGGACTTGGTAGGGATGGTATTCATAGCTGTATAAATGCAGCTGCTGAGTATTAAAACCTCTGAAATGAGCCAGCAATTGAATAATTTCTGGAAGGTAGCTAGCTTCTGTTGACAACCAAAGAACAGGTTAGTGGCATGAAACCCATGTAGAACTGCTAGCCAATTTGTAATGGAAGATTCTTGTTTTATCCCTATTGCTTTTCTCTTCTCCTTTAAAAGACAACTTAAAAGCAAGTGCAACAAGACAAACCAATAAAAAACAAAAAGAACAAACCCCTCTCATTTTCCAAAATCCCATGGAACAAGTCAGGAATTTAGAATATTTCCAAAGGCAATACATTTTGGTGTGTGAAAATAAAAGGTTTTAATATGTTGCATTTGGGCTTATAATGCATATCAAAGCTGGTTATAATTTGAGAGGCAGGGATAACAAAGTTTGATATAATTAGAAAAATTTTCAAAGAAAGTGAATTTTAATATTCTTCCATTCTATTAAATGCTTCAAGATCTTTGGGAAGAAATTCAAAGTTCCTTTTTTACTCATGTTCTATGCCAAAGACTGGCAATATTACTATGCCATTTAAATATAAAGAGAAAATTCACAAAGCTTTCCAGCTGTGACTGGTAATTATTTTCCTTGATTGCTATGGATATTTAAAAAACAATCTGTTTAGTTCTTTTTTTCTAATTTAAATCAGAAAGTGAAAAAATGTGGGAAAGCAACAGATAATGTTTATAGAGGTCTGCTGATTACTTCAACCAGGCTTTGCTAGCTGCATTAGTCTGGGCACATTAGTAAACTCAGTGAGCTTCAGTTTACGCATATGTGAAATGGAAATGGCTGCTGAACAGAACACAGAACAGCGAAACTCTGAAAGTTCTTCACTGACATCCCTGTGACTGCACTGGACTCTCGTAGGCAAGGCCTGAAGTCTGTTAAAGATTCTTCTGCCACACTGCTGTAAATGGAGGTGTCACTCACTCACCAGTCAGCATGAACTGATAGGCGTTGTCGGAGATGGAGAAGATGTGGGGTGGGGCCTCCTGGCGCTTCTTGCCCCTGTAGGCACCCACCACCTCAGGGTTGTACACCGGCAGCCACTTGTAGGGATTGACGGTGACACAGAAGAGGCCCGAGTAGGTCTGAGAAAAACAGAAAATGCCACCTGTGGATCTGATTTTTACTCAGAGATAAAAAGAGAAGAGAGTAGCACTCACGTAGATCATCCAGGCTGCATAGCGCTCTTTGAGATTGTACAACACCCCAGGCTCGTGCAGGTGGGTCATCATGGCCATGTCCTCGATCTTGTCATATTTGGGAGGGTTCATGGGGAAGACTTGGTCTTCCCTGACAGTTAGAGTCTGGCAAATAAAGAGACCAGTTTGTATTAATGTTTGGAAGTAGGATTTGTTTGTCTCTTGGTTATAAAACTATAGTTGCAGACATGAAAGGGAACTTCAACTTGGGGGAAAGAAATGGGAGCTTTTAAATGTTATTCAACTAGATAAAATTCAATAATTCTTTTGATAGGAGAAACAAGTTTTCATTTCTTCCAAGTTGGGGAAATTTAGGGTGGGAAGTGGGGATTGAAAAGAGTGGTGAAGGCTGATGATAGTTAGTTGAAGTCCCTCCATAGTTGGAATTTCTTTTGCCACAAAAACTGATGTCCATAAATAGACTAGAAGGGTGTTGGTATTACAAAAGGCAAAGCAAGGAAAACTTCGACTTGAATTAAGTTAGAGAAATAAAATGGGGAGTATTTTCTCTTTATTTTTACTTACTGCTCCACCTTCTGTCTTTACAGTTACTTTCCCTCCTTCCCTGCTTTGTATGGTGCTCTTCACATAGGATTCCTTGGGCTCCGATACAAAGACCGATGTTTTAGCATCAAAGGGCTTGTTTTGGGCCTCTATCCGCTCCTTTTCCGATTTTCGAAGGTAGGGAGCAGCTTCACCAAACACAGCCATCTCGGCGTCCGAACTCGAACTCATGGCTGCGATTTATTTAGCAGAGGATTCTGCCTCGTGGGAAACATGGGGAAGAAGGAGAAATAGAAACCTGAAGTCGTACACGTGAGCTAGGATTTGGAAGGAAATATTGAGCATCCTTCTCTCAGGCTGTAATTATTCTCCCAAACTGCCCTGTCCCGGTGTTCTAACACAGTCTGAAGAGCTGGTGTGGAATGAGATTGTAATTTGAGATTTCATTTTTAGGACTTTGCAAATTTTCTTGATCCTCAGGGTCAGGGTTCTCATCCTAGTCCTAACTGAGAATGGACTCTTTGCATGTTTTAATCTCTAAACTATAAAAATCTCTGTAGCTAAAACTGTTGATGGAATGTTCTTATAGCAATCGCCATTCTTTAATCCCCACTTTTCCTTCCTTATAATCTTTGCATTACTGAACAACAATTTAGTTAGAAAGAAAAGTTTGTCTTAATGAAGTTTGATATTTTCAAAACTATCAGAAATGTTTTTGCCTTTTAGATGGTCATTTCTTTCTGATAAGTCAAATGATTATTTTAACAGCTACTTTATGTTGATATTTGGTGTTATTTCTCTCAGTAGGTTGTTAAAAGAGCCTCATAATAAATTCTTGCTAGTACTCTGATTTTTTTGTCATTTGGCTTGTTACCAAAAGATTTAGCATTGCCTTAATTCCAAAATCTCTTTTGAACTTTCCTTTTGGCACGAGAGAGTTTGACTGTCAGTTAGAAGATCTAACCACAGAGAAATGAGAGCTTCAGCATGAAGAAGGCTCTTTTCCTTACATCAATTCCACAAGTTTCTTTTCTTTTTCATCCAGAAGAAGAAAGGAGAAAACAATTTAAGAATTCAGTACATGCATGCGAGCCATTGTCCTTTAATTGATTACTATTCCTCTGTCACCTCGGCAAGTTAGTTTGGATTGGTGGTTGAGTCTTTAATTTCAGGCTATGAATTACTTCAGTAAGGGCCAAGATCTCTCTAAGCTAGATAAAATATATTTAGCACTCTGGGATGTAATATTTGTGACTTTTTAAACAATAATAAACCTTTCTTAAAAAACAAAGAAGAGGAAATCATTAAATAGTAACTAAAATATTACAGTTTAAATAAGATATTTGTGTTTACATTTTTAGGTAAGACTTTGAGGGGGGTGTTTAACAAATAATTGGAAAATGTCTAAGTAGTCAGTATTTGGCAGCAGAAGGAGGTTGACACGAAGTAGTCTATGGCCCCTGGATAGTTCTAAGTATAGTTGAAAACTGTCAGAATTCATCCTGCGCTAAAGACTCCTTTAATCCTGGAACTCAGATGTGTCTAAGAATAAGTAAGGAATTCTGAAAAATAATTTCCCAGCATTTATAACGGTCATTCAGAAGCATCACCTGTTTACGTAACATTAATACATGGAAATGATGTACAATGAAGAGTGTTCCCAACTTCATTAGACTAAGTCCTCTCTGTCATCAATAAATGAATAAATCCAGGTCCTTACCTCTGGAGTTCCAGATGAAAATGCAGGCTCAGAAGTGTCGAACGCTGTAAAACAACACATTTCTTATTGATGACGTTCTGAAATTCCAGTAAGATACAGAATTAAAGTTTCCTGGTCTAAAGCTTGGCTTTATGAAAAGAAAAGTCAAAGTTGGGAGAAACATTTTCATGCTCAGAGATGGGCCGCAGCATCAGTTCTTTCTGCCCCAGGGGATTCTTCAAGTCCCAAGACCCCCAACACTTACCTTGGGTTCTTGGTGGAGATGAGGCAGGAGGAATCTGTCCTGCTTATATAGGAACTAATGTGCTGATGCTGCAGCTATCTCCTCTTTGTTAGGGCAAGACACTTGGCAACATGAACCCTCAGCATAATTTGTACTGACATTTGGCATGTTTGGATATAATTAGAAGTATTCATATCATTTTGAGTATGCGAACCAATCTCCTATAAATAATTTAACAGGGACCAATCTGCCAGCAGAGAATGCTTTCTAGTATGCTGGAAAGGTAATCTTTGACAGTGCCTGGTGGGGCCTCAAAGTAAGTTCTTAGAGCTATATTTGATTTGGCAAACTCTTTTGTGCATGTCTTGGTAACCCAATGATCAGATACTCAGGGACACACTGCTCTAGGGCCCTAACCACTTTTCTTTAGTTGTTAGCATAGAACCTTGTCCCCTACCCCACCCCGCACTTCATTCCCTTGGCTTGTTGCCAAAGTTCACCCTTAGTGCCTGAGCTTGAGCAGCAGAGCCAATGTGTGAGGAGATTCTACAGTTTCTACCACTGGGCTAGTGCTCACTTACTCAACATTGAAAAAGAATTACTTTATTAGAAAATATGTTTTCCTGGTAGAAAAAAATAAAGAGAAAAATGCTTGTCATTTTAGTATGTAGACATAAAATAACATGGCCATATAAATGGAAGTCATAGTATACACATAATATAGTGCATATGTCTTATACCACTAATGCGACTTACAGCCTTATTCTGTAGACAAACTATAATCATTCTTCTTAAAATAAAATCTTTCAATTTTCTGAAGGTCACATACATTGGGATATAATTTACACACAATGGAAATCACTCTTTTTAGGTAAAAATTACATGACTTTTTTGGTTTCTATTTAAAAATATTTTTAAAGTTTATAATAAAATTGATTTGTTGTATAGTTCTATGAATTTTTATACATGCATTGATTCCTGTCACCCACATAAATACAGGATGCAAGAAGTTTCATTTTTATGAGTTTTGATGAATATATGTGGCATGTATTGTGTTCCATTTTAATTAAATGAAAAATTAAAGTCTTGTAGATTAGGCTAAAATTCCCCTGGTAAATACACAAGGCAGGTAACACCTTTTCTCTAAAGGTATTCATTATACCAGTAGACTAGTCCAGATCTTTTCTGTGCATTTAGTAATTCATATTTAAGGAAATATAAATTACAGAAACTTGCCTAAGAAAATTGGCCCATAGGAAATACACAGTAGAGATGTTTGAAATGTATTATAGATAGTATCATAGCTTACATTTTATCAACTTTTTTCATTCTATACACAATAATATTTCTTTTTTATTTTTTTATTTAAATATATTTTTATTGTTATTTATGTCTTTTACATTTTGTATTCCCCAAGGGTAAACCACCACCAATTCACGCGTGATCCATCTCCGTGGTCCCTTGTGTTATTTTCTATTCCATTTTGTGCCCTTATCCTCTCCCCCCAAGTGTCTCTCTCCTATTTGGTTTCCCTATAATCCTGTTATAAGTGAAACCATTTGATATTTTTCTCTTTCTTTCTGGCTTGTTTCGCTGAGTATGATCCCCTCTAATTCCATCCGTGTCACTGCAAATTGCATGTGTTTATCTTTTTTGAATGCTGAATAGTATTCCGTTGTGTATATGTACCACTTCTTCTTGATCCAGTCATCCATTTTTGGACATCCGGGTTGCTTCCATACCTTTGCTATTGTGAACAGTGCCGCAATGAACATATGGGTACATGTATCATTTTGGATTAGTGTTTTTGTATCCTTTGGGTAGATTCCCAAAATTGGTATTGCCGGGTCGTATGGAAGCTCCATGTTTAGCAGTTTGAGGAATCACCATACAGCTTTCCATAGTGGTTGGACCAGTTCGCATTCCCGCCAGCAGTGTAGAAGAGTTCCTTTTTCTCCACGCCCTTTCCAGCATTTGTTGTTGTCTGTATTTTTAATGTGTGCCATCCTCACAGGTGTGAGGTGGTATCTCATTATGGTTTTAATTTGCATTTCCCTGATTATAAGTGATGTTGAACATTTTTTCATGTACCTGTTGGCCATTTGCTTTTCTTCTTTGGAGAAAGAAAATGGAGGAATTTCACGCCCTGATTTCAAACTATACTACAAAGCCATAATAATTTAAACAGTATCGTACCGGAACAAAAACAGACAGACCAATGAAACTGAATAGAATACCCAGAATTAAAGCTGCATATCTATGAACAACTAATCTTTGACAAAGGAGCAAAGAAAATGCAGTGGAACAAGGACAGTCTATTCAATAAATGGTGCTGGGAAAACTGGACAGCCACCTGCAAAAAAATGAAGCTAGATTACTACCTCACACCCTGCACAAAAGTCAACTCAAACTGGATGAAAGGCCTGGACGTAAGTCCTGAAACCATAAAATTTACAGAAGAAAATATAGGCAAAATTCTACACGACATACATCTCAGCAAAATCTTGAGACACATCCCCCAAAGCGAAGGAAGTGAAGGACAAGATAAACAGATGGGATTACATCAAAATAAAAAGCTTCTGTACAGCAAGAGACATTAACCAAAACTAACAGACACCCTACTAACTGGGAAAAGATCTTTGCACACAATACAACCAATAAAGGACTAAAAACAAAAATCTACAAGGAGCTCACACAACTCAACAAAAACAAAGCCAACAATCCAGTCAAAAAATGGGCAGAAGAGCTAGATAAACACGGTAACTTTTCATGTTAGCATATTAATAATGTAGGAAAATTAACATATAAAACATATAAAAGTAGAGAATATGGTGCAATGAATCTATTATGTTTGTCATACACCATTAATATCAGTTCATGGTCAATCTTTTTTTTTTTTTGCATAGAAGAACTGGAGTGTAGGCTAGAGGGGGGGTTGGTGAGATGGTTGAGAGTGGGGAGCAGAACAGGTGGATTTACTGAAATACACTGCTATGGGGAGCAACAGGCGAGACAGGAGAGGTATGTTTTACTATATGTGGGTTAGGTCCCTGGTTGTGGATTGAACTCAGGTCATAGTGGTGATAGCGCTGAGACTTAACCCCTAGGCCACCTGGGAGGGCCCTCATGGTCAATCTTGTTTCTTATATACCCCTGCCCATTCCCTCCATCCCTGGATTTTTTTATTGTTCATTAAAAAATTTCTGTGCAGAGTTCTGTATGTTCTAGATTGTAATTATCTCTCTTTTATACAACTAGTAAAGGATTTTCTTTGTCTAATAGCTTGGCATCTCTGTCTCATAAAAGCTTTAATTTTTATCTAGTCAAGTTATAAAAGACTTTTCCTTTAAGTTTTTGGTGTTTTTTTTTTTTTGGTATGTATTATAAAAGAAGGTCTTCTCTAACTCAAGTACTCAGGGTCATAAATATGTTCTTCTATATTTTTAACATAATTCTTTTTGAAAAAAATTGAGATTTGTAATCTAGCTGTATTTGTGTATTGCATGTGTACATATATGTGTTTGTGTGTGAATGCAATAATCCATATTTGTACCATATTTCTGTGCCAGCAACACTTTTAATTTGATATCAGAGTATTTTTCCCCGATCATTTATTTCAAAGTTATCTTAACAATTTTTCAGTCTATTATATGAATTTTGAAATCACCTTTTTAGATTATATGGGAAATCCTATTGGGATTTTGTTTTGGATTAAATTGAGTTAATACATTAATTTGATGAAAACTGATACCTTACAATAGTGAGTCTTTCATTAATAGGATGCATTTTTCTGTTTATTTCAAATCTTTTAAAAAATATTCTTTGGCTATTCTTTTCTAATTTATTCCCATAAAGGTCTTATATATTCATTAGATTTATTCCTAGAAATATTATGTTTTTTTGTTGCCATGATGAAAGGGGATTTTTTTTCAATTACAATTTTATTTCTTATTACTGGGATGTGGTAGGTTACTTTATCTTATAAAGGAACATCAGTTTTGTTTGTGACAGTTGTATATCCAGGTAAACCTCATTTCCTAGGTGTCTTTGCAGCACAGAGTAACCATATGACTCTATTTTGGCCAATAAAATACAAGTGGTAATTGCTGGATAGTTTCCATTACTTAAAAACACAATTCCTAAGGCATAATTTATTTTTAATTTTTATTGATTAAACGTTTTTATTTTTTACATCATTGTTTTATTTTGTACAATATTTGATTTCTCTCAGGTGTATTCCCCATAAATCTTCCACCACCACATTACCTGTGAACCATCACCATAATCCCTGTGTTCTTCCTCCCCTGATTTGACCCCTCTCCCTCCATTCCCCTGCTATATGCCTCAGATATATAGTTTGCCTGCAAGTTTTGTCCTTTTTTTACCCTTTTTTTGGTTTCCCTATTTTCCTCCTATCAATGAAACCATCCTGTATTTTTCTTTTTCCTTCTGACTTATTTCACTGAGCATAAACCCTTCCAACTCATCCATCTTGCTATGAATACATGAGTTTATCTTTTTTGATTGCTGAGTAGTATCCCATTGTGTACATATGCCACCTCTTCTTGATCCATTCATGTATTTTTGGGCATTTAGGTTGTTTCCTTTTTCTAGCTATTGTAAATAGTACTTCAAAAAATATAAGAGTATAGTTTTCCTTTCGAATTACTGTTTTTGTGTCCTTTGGATAAATGCCTAGGAGTGGAATTGCTGGGTCATGTGGTAGATCCATTTTTAGTAATTTGAGGGTCCTCCATCCAGCTGTGGTTGGGCCAGTTTGCATTATCACCAACAGTATAAGAGGATTCTTTTTTCTCCTCACTAACATTTGTTGTTGCCAGTTTTTTTTTTTAATATGTTCCATGCTCAGCAGTGTGAGGTGGTATCTCACAGTGGTTTTGATTTGCATTTCCCTGATTATAAGTGATGTTGAGCATTTTTTTAATGTATCTCTAAGTCCATTTACATTTCCTTTTTGGAGAAATGTCTCTAGCTCACTGCCCATATTCTGACTGAGTTGTTTGTTTTTGTTGAGTTGTATAAGCTCTCTATAGATTTTTGATATCAGTCTCTTATCAGTTGTATGTAGTACAAATATTTTCTCCCAATCTGTAAGGTGCCTAAGATGCAATTTAAACAGATGCGTAGTGTTTCATAATGTTTTTGATTTTTTTGTTATCTTTTATCTGGCCCGCTTGTAGAACTTCCTTATCACTTCTAATAATTTATTTGATTCCTGGGTTTTTGATGTATCTTGTACAAATAATCATAACTTTGTGTCTTTTTTATACATGCTATTTTTTTCTTTTTTCCATGTCTAAATGTCTAAGGCATTTAAAACAATGTTGAATGCTATTTATATAGTGTTAGAACTAGTACATTTGTATTCATATTTTAGACAAGATAAGTGACCTTTATCTTAGAGTCTTTCATTGGAATAATCTAGTGTTTCATCAAGTTGATATTTGCTATACACTTTATATCAAATTTGGCTATAATTTTGACCATAAAAATGAATCAAATGGTTCCATCCATAAGTATATATCCAAGATACTTGAAAACGTGCTTATACAAACTTGTACTAAATATGGAGGCATAACCTGTAGGTAAACAACCTAGGGTCCACCAATATATAATTAGATAAACAAAATGTAACATATTCATATGGTAGGATATTATTCAGTCATAAAAGGGAAACAACTACTGACACATAATAGAACATGTGTGAACTTTGAAAACAGTGTGCTAATTGAAAGAAACCAGACATAATGTGTCCAAAATATGATGAGTCCATGTATAAAAATATAAAGAATAGACAAATCCATAAAGACAGAAAGTAGGTAACTGGTTGCTAGAGGATGAGAGGGGAGAACAGGCAGTGACTGCTGTGGGGTTTCTTTGTGAGGTAATGGAACTTTTTGGAATTAGATAGTGGTTATGATGGTATAACTTTGTGAATCTACTAAAACCATTGAATTGTACATTTATATGGTAAATTTTATGGAGTGTGAATTATATCTAAAAAAGCATTGGATTTTACAGGTTAATTTAAAAAAAAATCTATTATGATTGCTATTTTTTTCTCCTCTGAGTTGCTAATGTCATGAATTATGTGACTGATTTTCTCACTTTTACCATTCTAGAATTCATGCAATTAAACCTACAGATGTAATGTTTGACTCCCTTATACTTTAACCTTATTAATTTTTTATATGGCATCTCTGCCTCTGTATTCATATGGAACTAGGCCATATTTTTCTTTTCTTGTACTATCCTCTGATTGTGATATCAGGATCATGCTAGTCTTGTAAAATGAGTAGCTTTCCATTGATTTCTGTTTTCTGCAACAGCATGTTTAGGATGTGAGTAATCTGTTACATGAAAGTTTGGTAGAGGTCCTTTGTGGAATTCTTTTGGCCTGTAGCCTCTTTGGAGGAAAAATCTTTTACTCTTATTTAAGTTTGATCATGACTATTGACTAGTCTGTTTAGTTTCTACTGGCTCTTCCAGTTCATTTAGAAAAGTTATGTTTTCCTTAATAAATGTCCATTTTATGTGCATTTTTATATTTTTAACATTTTTGTGCATAGCTTTTTATAATTATAAATCCTGTGTATTCATCTATTCTTTTTCATTCTTACATGATTCAGATTTGATCTTCTTTTGACTGAAAATAACATTTGCCAAAATTTTGTCATTTGTTAGTCTTTATAAATTTAGTTTCACTAAATATTTTTTTCCTCTTTTATTATATTCTATTCTTAATCTTATTCATTCCTGTAGGTTCTTTAGGTTTGTTTGATTAATATGTATCTAGCATCTTGGACTGAGAGTTGACTTTATTTGTTTATATTCTTATAGTCTTATAAAATTTATTTATGGTTATAAATTTTTCTTTGGTCGATAATTTTGGGTGAATCCCACAGGTTGGTATGCAGTACTTTGAGTGTCCTTCAATTGTATTATTAAAAAAACTTCTATTTTCATTTCAACCTCCAAATTATCTGAAGCAAGTTTGTTTTAAAACTAACTTCCAAAGGTATGAATTTGAGCACTGCGAGAGGGTTCTTTTTTGCGGTTAATTCCTTTGTCCACTGTTGTGTGTGTGTGTGTGTGTGTGTGTGTGTGTGTGTGTGTGTCTGTGTGTGTGTGTGTATGTGTAGCTAATAGGAATGAGGGATGATGTTCATTGTCTGTGTTCAAATAATGAAACAATTCAGATAATATCCACATAAAAATACTATCAGCACCAGCAAACCCTCTCATGAGCCTCCCCATTATAACTTATTTTTCTTCACTTAAGGTAACTATGAATTTTATTTGCTTGACAATTTGTTTTACTTTATAGTTTTATTATTTGTATATGCATCTGTAAATAATGCATATTCTTTTTAGTCTGTTTTTGAGCTTTATATGGATATAACTTTGTTTTTTCTTTAGTGTCTCACTCAACTGCATTCATTCAGGTTTTTCAATGAAATTGCACATAACTAGTTTGTTTTTATTACTATACAGTATTGCAGTCTATGATAATTGATAATTTATTCATTCTACTATAGAAAGAGTTTGAGGTTGTTCCCAGTTTTTTTGCAATGATTTTTTACTTTATTTTTTACAAGGTGAATAGTGTCTGCCACATGTATGACATGTTGTTCCAGAAATAGTTGTGATTTCTTTTGTAGTTTTATATATGGGCTGTGTTCTTCCCCCTTCTTTCTTTCTCTTCCTCTTTCTCCTTCCAGCTTTATTCAAGTAGAATTTTACATACTTTAAAATTTATTCATTTTAAATATATAGTTCAGTGGCTTTTAGTTGTATAGCTGTCACCATAATTCAGTTTCATAAAACTTTCATTAACCCTCAGTTTCCTTTCGCCCATTTGCAGTTGATCCTATTCCAACCTCAAAGCCCAGTATTTGTCTGTCTAGTTTTGCCTTTACTAGAAATTTCATGTAAGTGGAATCCTACAATGTGTAGCCTATTGTGTCTTTCCCTTAGCATGATATGTTCTTTAGTTTATCCGTATTATTACCTGTATGAGTGGCCTATTTGTTTTTATTGCTGATTATTAGGTCCCTTGTATGGATGTGCCACATTTTGTTTATCCATTCACTAGTTGATGGGCATTTGAATTATTTCCAGTTTTAAGCTATTAAGAATACTACTGTGATTAATATCTCATACAAGTTGCATGGACATTGTTTTGATTTCTCTTGAGTAGATAATTACGAGTTGAATTGCTAGGTGATATATGTTTAACTTTTTAAGAAACTGCCAAATTCTTTTCCATGGAGGCTGTTATATATAAGGGCTCTAATTTCCTTCCATTCTCATGTAAACTTGTATCGTCCTTCTTTTTGATTATAGCCATTTTAATGAGTATGAAGAGATATCTAATTGTGATTTTATTTGCATTTCTTTAATGAGTAGTGATTTAGATCTCTTTTTCATGTGGCTGTTTACCATTTATATTTTTTAAGTGAAGTGTCTATCCAACTTTTAGCCCATTAAAACATTGGATCATTTTTTGTTAGAGATAATGTGTAAATATAACTGGTATGTGACAAGAATATCTGTATTCTTGATACAAGTTCTTTATAAGATATATAATTAATAAATATTTTTTACCAGTCTGTGGCTTGTCTTTTAAATTTCTTCAGGGTATTTTGAAGAGCAAATTTTTAAATTTTGATGAAATCCAGTTTATCAATGTTTTCTTTAGTATCATATCGTCTAAGTATTTCTTAATGCAAAGTTGCAAATATTTTTCTATATATATCCTATTTATAGCTCTTGTATTTACATTATTAAATATCAAGTTAATTTTTGTGTATGGTGTGAAGTAAAGGTCTAGGTTTTGTGTAGGACGTGAGGATCTAGGGTCATTTATTTTGACATGTAGATATTCTCTTGTTTCATTTCTTTAAAACACTGTCCATTTCCTGCTAAATTACTTTGATAACTTTAATGTTTTTTTCTTATTTTAAAACAAAACTATTTGCTTTCCATGTTCTTTATCCTTTTACATCCATCAAAATCACGGAAGCACAGAACATGCCATAAAAACCTTTCCTCAAAGTTCTATCTCCCAGCTATTTAGCTTTCCAGAATCAACAACAGTTATCAGATTCTTTTGTAACCTAAGATATATTTTTTTGCATGTATAAGCAAATATACATGTGAACTGAAATAATCACTGCTGTGATGAGAAAAGGTTAATAAAAGTGTTTTATTTGAGTCAAAAGTGAGGACTAGCTTGTGAAACAGTGCTAGAAAGAGTTTGGTCAGTTGCCACTGCTCTCTTGAGATATGGTTAAAGCTTATATACTGGTATGAAAAGTGGATTGCAAAAAATAGAAAAATCACATAAATTCTCTAACAAGATATTTATTTAGAAATAGATATCTGTTAAATTTCTAACATCTGTGGGTAGAGATAAGAGGTGGGGAAATGCATTGCATACATTTAGGGGTCATTGTCTTTGTGGTCAGATACATGTGTGTGAAATGCAAAAAGTGGGTCATAAAATCTTTATTCTAAAGGATATCTTTTGTGGATATGTGAGTCTGGTCAAATAGCCCACTGTTTTCCTTCCAGTGATGCCAGCATACTGTGGGGGTTTGGAATTAGGGTGTTCTGGGTCTTCAGCTAGCCTACAGAGCACTTTACATTCATACTGCCTTCTTGTGGCTGACTCTAACCTCAGTCACTTTCTTTTGTGTCCAACACTGCTGATTTCTGCTTATTGCTTTCCACATAAATATTTTTCCCCTACATGGCTCACTTTTTGTGAATATCATAGATCATTGTTTTTAAACCTTCATTTTTTTTCCATTACCGCTCATGGAGGAGAAAATTAATGAAGTTAAGTTGATTGAGTTTAATTAATTTTTCCCTAAGGAATGAAATAAAACAATAAGATTTTAATTAAGGTAATTTAAATTCAAATTCAACTTAATTTATTCTTTTTTAATATATATTTTTATTGTTATTTATGTCTTTTACATTTTGTATTCCCCTTGGGTAGCCCACCACCAATTCACCCGTGATCCATCTCCATGGTCCCTTGTGTTCTTTTCTATTCCATTTTGTGCCCTTTTCCTTCCCTCCCTCCGCCTCCCCCCACCCCCTGCTGATTGTCTCTCTCCAATTTGGTTTCCTTATAGTCCTGTTATAAGTGAAACCATTCGATATTTTTCTCTTTCTTTCTGGCTTATTTCACTGAGTATGATCCCCTCTAATTCCATCCATGTCACTGCAAATTGCATGTGTTTATCTTCTTTCCATGATGAATAGTATTCCATTGTGTTATTCTTAATAAAAAGAGAGATTAAGCAATAAAGGCATCCCTCGTGGTGCAGTGGTTAAGTGCTGCGCTGTGGAGCTGTCGGCAGCAGTGACACGAGTTCCATAGGAGATTCCCACATGGCGCAGCAGACCTCTCCTGCCTTGCCCGCTGCTCCCCTCAGCAGTGTGTTACCTTTGATCTGCCTGTTCTGCTCCCCACTCTGTCTCTGGTGGGCCCTCTTGCCGCCCCACGCCTCTGGCCTGTGCCCCAGCTTGTATGCATAAATAAATAAATCTTAAAAAAAAGAGATTAAGCAATAAGATTTTTTTCAAGTACTTGGGGTGGTAGGAGGCACAAACTCTTAAAATATCTAAGATTTTTTTGTTCCCCTTGGGCCTAACTTTCCCTTCCTTAGTAGTGATAGTACCTCCATTGAAAATGCATATATTGAATATTTGAAAAGCATTTACTCATTATTAAC
Source organism: Scalopus aquaticus (assembly GCA_004024925.1). NCBI lineage: Eukaryota > Metazoa > Chordata > Mammalia > Eulipotyphla > Talpidae > Scalopus > Scalopus aquaticus. The sequence continues at coordinate 57,284 of PVIJ01005303.1, forward strand.
TACAAAGTTTTATATTTATCTTACAATCGAGCTTGTTACTTGCATTTTAACTTTTATCTATTTGGTCTTTTTTTTTTTCCATAGTAAGTGTAATTTAAAATCCTTCTCTACAGTTGTTCTCAGATCTTTGTATAATTCAAAGATAGTTGCTAACTCCATAAAAACTTATGACCATCATATTTTTCTGATAGATTGTATCTTTAAAAGTAGAATGTAAATCTGCCCATCAATTATTCTATATTTGCTTTTACTTTTTGATAGCATGTACATGGCTTCTCTTTTTCCATACCCTTATTTTCAACTTTTCTGAGTTATTTTACATCCAAATTTAAAAAGCAAGTAGCTGCTTTAAAAATCCATTATGAAAGTCTCATTCAGTAGGTACATATTCGAGGCAGCAAACTGGTTGTTTGTTTGTTTTTTAATTGAGTATCTGTTTTAAATATCAGTTTAACTAGCTAGATGCTATTTTGTATTTTAGACAAGTCATCTAGCCTCCCTAAGTCTCAGTTTGTTCATCTGTTAAAGAAGAATATTTTCTCACCACTTCACAAAATGAATGTGAGTATTTAGTGAGAAATGTATGTAAAGAACTTACAGCATCTAGCAACTTAGAAAGTATTTAATAAATATTGGCTATGTTGACTCCACTTAAAATCACGTTAAAGATAGGACTTTGTGTTATGAGTCATGGGATATCCTTGGAGGCTTTTAAACAAGCAACTGACATAATAAGATTTGCATTTTAAACAAAATTATCATAGTGGCATAGAAGATGGATTAGAGGAGTGAAGCAAAGATAAATAACCCAGTGAAGCAGTTGCTGTACTATTTTAGGGACATGTTCCCAACCTGAACTAGGCTAATAACTCTTGAAAAAGAAAAGAGGGGTATGAAGTCAGGAGTTAGATTGTACTTGACAATGCTTCTTGATGGTGAAATAGACATAAATTTAGATATTAAGAAATCATTTAAATTATTTTACTCCAAGATGGCTGAAAGTAAACTGAATTTCCTGAGATCAGAGATAATGTTTCCTATGGAAAGGGAGCAGACTTGGAAAAAAGACAAAAGATAGTGATATATCTTGATGAAGAATTATAATACTAGCATTTGTTATAAAAGAATGCAAATTTCTAGGAATAATTTGCTTTTAACAGACAATGACATAAGAAGCCACCCTGCTTTACATCAAGACATATTTTAGAAATAAAGTGATAAAAATGGTGTAAAATGATTGTAGTTGATGACAGGTAGGTCAATAGAACTTGATATTGTCTAAAAATGGACTGTGGCATATACAGCAATTTCATATATGGCAACGTTAACATTTCAAATCATTGCAGGGAAAGGAAGGACTTTTCAATGAATGGGGTAGACTTATGAAAATTGAAAAAATTTAAATTAGTTCCTTGCCTGACACCATTTATAAAAATAAGCTCTAGATTACATATTAAAGCAGAATCTTAAAAGTACTAGAAGAAAATATAAGAGAATATGTTTATGTCCTAGGTATGGGGAGGTGATTTTTATTAAAGGAAAGAAATCATATTTCTAAAATTGACTACATTAAAATTTAAAACTTCTCAGTGATTAAAAAAAAACCTCCGTAAATAAATGGAAAGATAATTGGCAAGGTAGAAACACTATTAGCAACACGTATGAAAGACAAAGAAGTTATATTCCAAATCTACATATTTGGATAATCTATTTGAAAAATATATACATATCCTTCAAATCAAGAAGAAAGATAACCAAATAGAAAAGAATACCCAAAAGATATAAATAGGCAATTTATGGAAGAGGCAGTGCACATGGCCAATAAACTTGAAAACACACTAAACCTCGGGATGCAAGATCAAATTATAGTTAGTATGTTTTAACAGTCAGGTTGACAAAAACAAACAAAAAACAATAGAAGCAAATGGTGATGTGCCGGAGAAGATGCTCTCATATGCCATGGATTAGGGTGAAAAATTCTAGGGCAATTTGTTGCATCTTTTGAAACAAAGCATTTCTTCTAGGAGCAAAATTTTAGAAACATGTTAATGTTCATTCAGTTACTTTGTGTTTAATTTAATTAAATGGACACCTGTTAAAAGATGGTGTTCTGATTGTAATGGTCACTGGTTGAAACTTGACACTAACATTAATCTGAGATTTGGATCAACATAGTGCATTTTCCACTTGTTTTCTTTGAGATGTGACTTTGGACATGAAAACTTACTCTAGTTTTTTTCTAAGGGAAACAAAACTGTGAGATATGTTTTGTTAAAACCTATTTATTGCTATTTTCAACTCTTCTTTCATGTATAGATATCTCTTGCACAATTCTTGTGTGACAATTCATTTCTTTTAATTTAGTATCAAAGCGGTTCCAAGGTTTGGCTTCTATCCCTTGTCCTTTCTCTTCCTTCTAGTATCTGCTTACAATTAAGCCCAGGGCAAGCATTAAGTTACCATATTTAATGGTCTTTCTGCTCTAAGAGTACTTGCCAAAAATTAGCTTATAATTCCTAACATTCCCTTTGCCTTAAGAATTTCTGTATTCTCTCTTCAGTTAGGAAAAGGAGAGGGATCACATTTATTTAAAATAACGCCTCCTTTTCTAATATGAAACTCTGTAATTATCATCTTCAACCAAAGGAAACAATTTACCTTCCATGACTCAGGCAGGAGAGGAGTGATATTTAGATTTATTTATGTTCTTGCACACAGTCCATGGCTTTTTGTTGATGAGTAGTACTTCATTATGGTAATAGACCATATTTTGTCCTTCTATTCTCTTGCTAATGGATGGTCTTCCTATCTTTTTGTGGGCTTATCTTTTGGTTAAGTTGCAAGGATAAGAACTGCTAGATCAAAAGATGTATAGGTGTGTGTTTAATTTATAAGAAATGGTCAATCATTGAACCAATAGTTCACTACCAATGGATAAAAGGTGTAGTTGCCCAGTATCCTCCCCAAATTTTGTCATTGTCAGTCTCCATACTCTTAGTCATTATTATGGATGTTAGTGGAATTTCCTTGTCATTTTAGTCTTTATTCTCTAGACCACTTATATTGAGTATCCTTTAATGTGGTCATTGAACCTTCACATACCTTCTTTTCAAAAATGTCATGGTCTTTGCCCATCTTCAATAAAAAGATTATTTTCCTTTTATTGCTATCATGTGTTCTTGATAAATAATAAAATTCATTTATTTTATATATATGTATTGCATATTTTTCTCTTGGTGTGTGCTTTGCTTTTTGTGTTCTTAACAAAGTTGTGATGAATATTAGTTTTAATTCCCTCCCCCACCAGTTTTAATTTTGCAGAGGACAAGTTTATCATTTTTTTTATATATTTAGAACTTACTGTGTTTTCTTTAAAAAATTTTCCCCCAGATCACAAAGATATTCTCCTATATTTTCTTCTAGACATTAGGAATTACATATAATTACTTATTGTACATGGTATGAGTAACTTTTTTACCCCATACAGATCTAACTGATCTGGCATAATTTATAACAAAGACTCCTTTTTCATATTGAATTGCCTTGGCAACTTAATAAAAAGTCACTGACTCTATAATGTGGATTTATTTTCAAATTATCTATTCCTCTCTAATTTGTTCTATTGATCTATTTTTCTACCATTATGCTAATACTACTCTATCTTGATTATTGTAGTCTTCTAATAAATTTTTGAATTTATTGAGGAAATCCTCTAACTTTGTACTTAGTTTTCAAGGTAGCTTTGGCTGTTTTGTTCTTTGTATTTCCATATGCATTTAAATATTAGTTTGCCAATTTATCAATAAAAATGACTGATGGAATTTTGATTTGAAATTTTTATGATTATCCAAAAAAGATGGCTAGCTAATGGATATTTAATTTCCATTAACTGTTTAGATCAATTTGGGGAAAATTGATAGCTTTACAGTATTGACTCTTCCAAGAACATGTTCTCTCTCTTTATATGTGTGTGTGCATAATTTATTTAAATTTCCTTTACTTTTAGCAATGATTTACATTTTTAACATAGACATTACTCTTGAGATTTTTTTTTGGTTACATTTATTTCTTGAATATTTTGTGGTTCTTTTTTTTTTTAAAGATTTATTTATTTATGCATACAAGCTAGGGTGTAGGCCAGAGGTGTGGGGGGTGAGAGGATTCACCGGAGACAGGGAGGGGAGCAAAACAGGCAGATTGACTGAAATACACTTCTGAGGGGAACAACAGGTGAGGCAGGAGAGGCCTGCTCCGCCATGTGGGAAGATCCCTGGCAGGGGATTGAACTCATGCTGCAGTGGCTCTGGATAGCTTCATAGTGCTTTGACTTAACCCATTGTGCCATCGGGGAGGCCTCTAATTTGTGGTTTCTTTAATGTAATCATAAATGATGTTTTCTAAAAGTTTCATTTCCTAATTGTTTGCTATTAATATAAAAATGCAATTGATTTTTTATATTGATCTCATAAATTGAGATATGCTTGATTTGTTTCTTGGATTATGTAGTCTTCTTTTGCTTGTTGGATTTGTTTTAGTATAAATAAAACTTTATAGATTTATTTAAATATTGTATGTATGCAATATTGTCATTTGCAGATAAAGACAATTTGCAGATAACTTTCACCCTCAATCTTTATGCTTTTCGTTTCCTTTTCTTGCCTTATTGCTGAGTACTGAAGTGATAATATAATTTTCACTTTTGGTCTGTGACTATGCTGAATTACACTGAATTTTGAATATTAAACCATCCTTGCATTTCTGTGATAAATTCTACATTATTGTGATTTATTATTGTTTTTATTTTCATCATTATTAGATATTGTTAAATTTGATTTTGCAATATTTTGTTAACAATTTTTACACTCATCAGGTATTTTGAACTATATTTTTTGTATTACTCTTCGTTTTCTATTTCATAAGTTTCCATTCTAATCATTATTATTTCTTTCTGCTTGCTTTAGATTTAGTTTGCTCTTCTTTTTCTAGATACTTAGAGTAGATTAAGTAATTGAATTGAATCTTCTTTTTTAATAGAGACATAGGAAGCTATAAATTTCCCTTCAAACACTGCTTTGGCTGCATCCCATAAGCATTGGGTTGTTTGATCTTTGCTTTCATTCATCTATTCATGCTGGTATTTTCTGGTTTGTTCTTTTGAGTTCTTTATTAACCCATTGACTTATTAGGGATAGATTATTTATCTTCCACATATATGTAATTTCCCAGTTTTATCCTATTATTGATTGCAAATGTTATTCCATTGCGCCCAGAGAACATAATTTCTATCCTTTAAAATTTATTGAGGTTGTTTTAAAACTTAATATATAGTTCATCCAGGAGAATGTTCATTTGTACTTGAAAAAAATGATTATTTTGTTGGGTGGAGTGTTCTGTAGATACTTGTTATCTCTAATTGGTTTATGGTGTTGCTCCAAGTCTTCTGTTTCCTTGTTGTTCTAATTGTTCTATCCATGGTTGAAAATGGGGTATTGAAATTTCCAGTTATCATTGTTGAGTTGTGTTCCCCCTTTATTTCTACCAGTTTTTGCTTCATTTGTTTTGATGCTCTGTTATTAGATGCAAATTTGTATGTGAATATTTTATCTTCCTGATGGATTTATTATTCCCTCATCATTACAAAATATCCTCTTTATCTCTAGTAACTTTTTGTTGTAAAATCTGTTTTGTTTTATATTAGTATATCCACCCCTAGCTTTCTTATGGTTGTTTTTTCCATCCTTTCATTTTCATTTTATTTGTATCTTTTAATCCAAACTGGGGCACCTGTAGACAGAATACATTTGGATTGTATTTTTATCTAGAATGACAATCTCTGTCTTTTGATTAGATTGCTCAGTCTATTCATATTTAGTACTATTATTGATGTAGTTGTCAGTCTTATGTATTGTGTGTATATATGTGTATACATGTGATATTGTGCATCTTTTTTGTAGTCACTCTTGGTATGCATATATATGTACATACTATATATATGTATATAATATACCATATATACTCTTCTTTTGTTGTCATGTTACCAGTTCAAGTGAAACAAAGAAACCTTACCTAAGTCTCTTTATTCTCCCTTATTAAAAATGCAGTTGTCTTCAATATTTCCTCTTGGTATATTTGGAACCACATCAGACAGTGATGTAATTTTTGCTTTAATCAATTAATCATTATTTAAAAAACTCAGGAAGAGAAATTCTATTTTATTTAATTTTGGATTACTATGCTTCCTCCTTTCTATTTGATATGTTAAGTTGCCTTCCTTATTTCTGTTTAGAAATCCCCTTAGCCCTTATTTTAGGGTAGATCTGCTGGTAATAAATTCTTATAAATTTTATTCTTCTGAGATTGTCTTGATTTTCATTCCTGAAGTTTTTTTTGGGGGGTTAGGGGGAGAGGGTTATAAGATTATGGTTTAACAATTATTTTCTTTCAGCATCTGAAAAATATACTATTTCCTTCTAACCTCCATGATTTCTGATAAGAAATCCTTTCATTTGAATCTTTTTCATCCTTTAGGAAAGATGTCACTTTTCTCCAATTACTTCTAAGATATTTTTCTTTGCTTTTAGTATTCAGAAATTTACAACATGTCTTGCTGTGTACTCCTTTGAGTTTTTCTATTTTGAAAATCTACTTAAATCCGTAGGTTATGTTTCTTCCCAGATTTAGAACTTTCAGCCATTTTTTTTTAGTATTTTTCCAATGATACCTCTTCCTTTTCTCCAAGGTTTTTGACAATATGAATGTTAGATTTTTTTGTTAAAGAGTCACAGAGTCCTTAGGCTCTGTTCATTTTCTTCCATCTATTTTCTTTATGTTATTTAAATTTAGTTATTTCTATTCTATATTACACTTACTGTTTCTTTCCTCTGTCCTTCCCTTTTTCCTTTGAATGTATTCACCAAGCATTTTATTTCAGTTGTTGTATTTTTCATTTCTAAAATTTGCTTTTGTTCTTTTTTATATATTTTACTTCTTTGCTTAGACTTTATATATTTTTGTTTCAAGCATGTTCATAATTACTCCTTGAAGCATTTTTATTATAGATATGTTAAAAATTTTTTCAGGTAATTCTAGCATCTCTATCATCTTGGTTTTGGCTTTTCCATTTAGTTATCCTTTTTCATTCAGTATGAGATTTTCTTAATAGATGAGTGATTTTTCAGTTGAAGCTTGGATATTTTTGTATTATGTTCTGAGACTCTGGATCTTGTTTAAATCATTTAAGCTAGCTTCCTCTAACACTACTTTATTAAAGGAAGGGGGATGGTGCCACTTAATTACTGCCATGGGAGAGGTACAGGAACAGGCCTCCTTCTGTTGATACCTGAGAGGATGGTCTTCTCACTACTACTGGGTAGAATGGGAGTTTTGGTCCCAGTATGGTCTCCCGTGACACCACAGTTGGGGGGAGTGACCTTATTACCACTGACAATGTGACTTTCGCAAGGTCTCTTCTGACAGTGAGAAGGACAGGAGATGCCTTGTTACTGCCAGGTGGTTGGGGGTCAGGGGTCTTTTTCTCTGCTGACAGTGTTGTGGGGTTCCCTTATTGACTAGCAGGCATGAAAGTCTCATCTTCCTACTGGCCTGATACCACTCAGGTGGAGATGTTTTGGACCCATTATAGCCTTATAAGGTGGAAAGATAAATTCTTACTAGGCTTTTACTAGAGAAGGGTTTGGGTATGGGTAGGGGGAATCATAGTTCTTTCTGTGTTGTTTGGATGCAATAGAGCAGTTATTATCTAAAAGTTTTCTGTCTTGCTGGATCTCCCATTGCTTTGTCCTTTGACTTGAGAGAAGAGGCTTTATTTATTTATTGTAAAGGATGGTCTGCAATCTATTTGTATTTCTGTTTGCCTGGTTCTTTAGCTTCAACTTCCTCATTTTATGCCTGAAGAAACTGAAGACAAGAGAAGTTTGGTGAATTTGTAGGTGTAAAGGGACTACAGACTACCATATGTAACTCCTTTGTGAAATATTTGGTGATAAATGGAACTGTGTTTTCCAAGTATAATCTATGGACTTGCAATATCAACATCACCTGGAAACTTATTTAGAAATGCAAATTTTGGGATTCCCAGCCTAAATCATTGAATTAAAAATTCTGGAGATCTGGCCCAAAAATCTGTGTTTTTGTGAGTCTCCCAGATAATTAATTCTGATGCATGCTAAATTTGAGAACAGTTGCTGAGGTACACATAATCCCTAGATTCATGAGGAATGATACTGAAAGTTTTAATACTCAGGCTTAACACTCAGAAAAATTGTGAGTTAATGGCCTTTCTAGAGATATTTTCTTTTCTCTCCCCTTCCCCTCCTTCAGGTTTGCCTTTCCTTTAGGCACATCTCAAGAGATGTCTTCCTATAGATGCTTTATCAATTGGTTAACCAGTAATTCTATCTAGGGCGTGTTTTGAAATTAGTATAGTTTCAAATTAATAACAGGTTCAGTAAAATGAACACTCTCCAGGATGCTAAATCTCTAACAGTAGGAGATTTAGATGTAAGAGAGAAGGGCAGGTAATGTTTTATAGTAGAGAGATATTGAGATTTCTTCTGTTCTTCAAAACAGTTTGGTTATTTGAACACTCATGAATTGAGCTGAGAGATAAAGATTCATATTTCTAAGTATCAGTATGTCAATAGTCTTAGGAATTCCTTTCAGTAACTGTGGCTTTAAGTCCTTGTAACACAGAGAAGTGAAGGAATTGGCCTGATTACAGAGTCTCAGGAGATTTTGCTAATGTCTTGATGCCTGGCTGGATATCGAAATGCAAGAACATTTCTGCATAGTTCCCTGTGTGTACATTTTAATAGGTTAGAAGAGAACTCCCTTTCCCTTTGTAACATTTTACAATCTTCTTCTAGTCTCAATTTCTTTCCATCATATTAAGTGCTATCAGGGAGGACTCAGATAATCTACCTCCATTGTTCCTAATTCAAGCTTGTTTTTAGAGACAGACTCCTGCCTTTTCCTTTCTTGCATCTTGTTTGTTTTCATATCCAATATTAATAGATTAAAAATAGTTTTCAAAATAAATACCCTAGTGAATATGAGAAAATATTTGCACATCGTACATCTGATAAGGGATTGATATCAAAGATCTACAAAGAGTTTATACAACTCAACAAAGAGAGAATAACAGCCCAATCAAAAAATGGGCAGAAGAGTTCAATAGGCACTTCTCTAAAGATAGCTTCTCCATACATATGGCTAACAGACATATGAAAATATGTTCATCCTCATTTATCATCAGGGAAATGTAAATCAAAACCACAGTGGCATACCACCTGTGAGAATGGTCCATATCAAAACAAAACAAAAAAAAAAACAAAAAACCCAACAACAACAAAAAACAAAAACAAACAAACAAACCAGAAACAAGTGCTGGCAAGGGTATGGAGAAAAAGGAACCCTGCTACACTAGTGGTGGGAATGTAGATTGGTCAGTCCCTGTGGAAAGATGTGTGGAGATTCCTCAAAAGATTAAAAATGGATCTACCATATGACCCCCAATTTCACTCTTAGGTATCTACCCAAAGAACACAAAAACAGTAATTCAAAAGGAACCCTGTACTGCTATGTTTATAGCAGCAATATTTACAATAGACAAGATAGGGAAACAACCTAAATGCCACAGAACAGATGACTGGATCAAGAAGATCCAAAAGGATAACACTCAGCAATCAAAAAAGAGAAGCTTGTGTTATTTGCAAAAACATGGATGGAAATGAAAGGAATTATTCTATGTGAAGTGAAGCCAGAAGGAGAAAGAAATAAGACAAATACTGTCTTACTGTTTAAGTGTCCACACAATGAAGCCATATTGTATGTTTTAAAAAAGTGTCAATGGGAAAAAATACCTTGGCCACAGTGATGGTTCAATTTCAGTCATTTTTTTTAATTAAGAAATACATTCCCTTTCTGGTTTCTCCTTAAAATATACATGGTAGTGAGAAAAATTAGGTTCTTTGGTAAGCAGGGTTTATGTTGAAATTGGAAGGTCAACAATAACATTTGGTGGTGGGTAACCTATGGGGAGTAGACAATGTAAAAGATATGAATAATAATTTAAAAAATTATATTGAAAAATTCTGTCCTTTTTCTTGGACAGGGAGGCGGTTCAGAGGAAAGGAATCTACCCCAAAAGGAAATAAAATCTATAATCACTAAGTAATGGGGAGATTTGAATGTTGTGAAACTGTTTAACATCTTTGATTACCTTCCTGTCTTTTTTTTATAATAGTAGTAGAATCCTGCTTTGTTCATTTCCATCACTGTCATCTCTAAGTTGGACCAATTTTGTTAGCCTTCTTCACAGTCTTTCCAGGTTTTTCCTATTCTACTCCAACCTCCATTCTACTGCCAGAACTCCCTCCTTGTGAAATTCCACCAGCTTGATGTATGTACTGATTCCTCAAGCTTGTACAGGGGTCCATCCCCTTTGGTCAGGTCTTTGGTTCCTGGCCTCATCTGATATCCTTGGCTCATGAAGCCTGTGTTCAAACTGTTCTAAAATGGCATGCTTGGTTTCTCTTCCTACAACAACAGCTTCTTTTCTCTTTCATCTCATAGCTATTTACCTGTATTTTTAGGAGTGAGCTCACAGTTCCCTTGGGAAGCCCTTATGAATTCCTCAGGTTAGCAGCTCATTCTTTGTTATGGCCACACCTTGTTTTCCTATTTCTGTCAGAGTATGTATGTTGTACCCTTATTTGTTTGGCTTACTGTCTCTCCCACTAGCTCGAGCTCCTCAAAGGCAGGGGTAATTGTCATATCAGTGGTGCCGATTTCTGTTCAGACATATACTTGGTACAGGTAAAATTGGTTGAATGAAATTGAGTATGCATTAACTGCCTTTGTATTCTCTCAGAACACTTCATTCAATTTTCCTAACATTAAAGTTAGTTTACTGCTCATGCTCACTTTTTTTCATCTCTGAACATAGCGGGAACTTAAAAATGTTGAAAATTAATTCTAAAACAAAATAATTCTACAAAGCGTGTAGTTTGTAACTAGGCGACACATATTTTAGTTTTCAAAATTTTCTGCAAATTTTATTTCATTGATGTTACAGTGACAAAGAACTTCACATTTTGTGCATTTCTTTGGTCACTTTTAGGCATTGTAATAAATTACTCTTCACTTATGATTTTTGTGTGAACCTCCCGGCTCTTCACCCGCAGCTTGTTGACCTGGGACTCAGCAATATCAGCCCGTTCCTCGGCCTCCTCCAGCTCGTGCTGGATCTTACGGAACTTGGCAAGGTTGACATTGGATTGTTCCTCCTGAGAAAAGAAGTGCATATGAGAGAACAAGAAAATTTGACATTTTTGATTCTTGTTGCCTATATAACCAGAAGGACGCTCTACAATCTTCTTCATGAGTGAGAAAGCAAGAGGATCTGTTTTTTATTGACATACTTATTTGGGAGTAGGGAATCCTATATCCTTGCCTCTAAATGAGTGGACTTAAAACCCCCTGCGCAGTCTCTCTCACTTGATTTTCTCTTCCAGGAAAATTTAAGATGTTACAGTGACAGCAGGGAGAGTAAAACAGTGGACTCTGAGCCAACCTTGTTTCCATGAGGGAAATATTAAAAAGTAGGTACAGGGCCTTCCTGGTGGTGCAGCGGTTAAGTGCTGCGCTGTGGAGCTGTCAGCAGTGGCGACGCGAGTTCAACGCCAGGCTGGGAGATCCCATATGGTGAGGCAGACCTCTCCTGCCTTGCCTGCTGCTCCCCTCAGCAGTATATTTCCATCCATCTGCCTGTTCTGCTCCCCACTCTGTCTCTGGTGAACCCTCTCGCCACACCACACCTCTGGCCTGTACCCCAGCTTGTATGCATACATAAATAAATAGTTTTTTTTTTTTAAAAAAAAAAGTAGTTACAGTGATGGTATTAGGTTCAGAGTACTTTAAGGAAGGTTTGAGAATTAACAGGATATGAAAGGCATCTACATCCAAATGAAAAAGAAATGTTCTGAGATGAATTTATCATGGAATTTATCAAGGCTTAGACTTGAGAACTACCAGTTGCACAGTTCTCTTCAAATGCTGGTAATCAATGGGATTTGTAGAGTATCGTATGTAAGAAGGAAGAGGGTTAGTAATGAAGCATTTCTATTTGAACACATCTGGAAAACTGCTTAAAGAGGTCTCAGGAGAAATAAACATGAATCTCTAAGGCTCCTGTAATTAGTGGTAAATTGTTCTTGTTCTAAATAAATATTCATATTCATACCTAATTTTGTGTTCTCACTTTCGTGTTCTCTGCATTTAAGAAAGCATGTTAAATTCTGTAAACCTTAGGTTCCACAAAAACCTGGCACTGTTCCTGAACCTTTCTCTTTCACTATGAAGATACTCACAGCCTCTTCAGCTTGTCTCTTGTAAGCTTTAACTTTGGCTTGTAATTTGTCCACCAAGTCCTGTAGCCTGAGAACATTTTTACGGTCCTCCTCAGTCTGAAATGAAAGAGTTAACAAATAGGTAGTGTCACTATTTGAAAACAACTAGAAGGAAGGATGGAAGAGGGAAAGGAAGGAAGAAAGAAAGAACTCCTTGTTTTTATTTTCTTGAGAGCCCCCGGGCTGGGAAATATGGAAAGGCTGGTCACCTGGTAAGTGAGTTCCTTCACTCTTCTCTCATGTTTGCGAAGACCCTTGACAGCCTCAACATTGCGCTTTTGTTCATTTTCAACCTCATTTTCTAACTCCCTCACCTGGAAGAGAACAGATGTATTTATTTATTTATTATTTTTTTTAATATAATATTTATTTTTGTTATTCGTATCTTTTACATTATTATGTATTCCCCATAAGTTACCACCACCGAGAACAGATGTATTTAACTATTGTTTGCAACTAGCTGCATGAACAGGCTATGAATTGAATGAAGTGATGAACACCCACCCTGGCCTCCAGTTTCTGGATCTGCTTCTTCCCGCCCTTCAGGGCCAGCTGCTCAGCCTCGTCCAGACGGAGCTGCAGGTCCTTCACCGTCTGTTCCATGTTCTTCTTCATGCGCTCCAGGTGGGCGCTGGTGTCCTGCTCCTTCTTCAGCTCCTCGGCCATCATGGCCGCCTAATTAGCAATAAATTAAATCAGTTGAGAGACTGGCTATAACACATCAATATTCAGGTTAGACCACCCCTCCATTGTCATCTGCTCACGTCAGTGATGGCCTTTTTGGCCTTTTCTTCTGCATTTCGGGCTTCCTGGACTATGTCCTCCATCTCTCCCTGGATCTGGGAAATGTCTGTTTCCAGCTTCTTCTTGGTGTTGATCAGGCTGGTGTTCTGTTTCAAATAAATGAAGAGAAGCACATTTAACTATATTGTAGCTATTTACATTGTCATTTTTATTGGTGCACACAGGCATAAATTACTGATCTAAGAAATGTTGAGAATAAAAACCAAATCAAAAGTTGATTGTAAGCTTCTGCCTTCCCTTCTTCCTACCCATACTTCTGTTAATAAAAATTCTTGTAAGTTCTTCCTGGTAACTATTGATACTAAAGATATTTTACTAATATTGGTGACTGCCTGTAAATATAAAGCACAACTCATGCCCCAAGAAAAAATTTAAAGTGCTGGACTGTGTGGTACCACAAAGTTCACGAAAAATGAATTATTATCTTTCAGTTGTTCATTCACTTTTATTGGCTTTGTATTTGAGTCATTTTCTCATCCATTACCCTGAACCTCACCTGGGTGTGTAAAAGTTGTACACGTTCACTAGCATCCAGAAGCTCTTGTTCTGCCACCTTTCTGCTTCTCTCAGTCTGTTCCAGGGATACTCTAAGCTCTTCGATCTCAGCCTGTATCAGGTTGGCTCTGCGCTCCACCATCGCCAGTTGTTCTTTAAGGTCATCTTGGCCTCTGATGGCATCATCCAAATGTAGCTGAGTGTCCTACACACAGAGAGAAAATGACTCTTACTCATGCTCCAATTAAAGTGAATACAAATTTAGAGTCACATACACAGGATGATTAGGTACGAAAAAGCTGTAAGTACCTTTAATGACAAATTCTTTGTAGCCCAGGGTTACAGTTCTACACAAACTAACATGTTATATTATTTTAGATCTTGTATCACAGAATACCATAGCTAAAGCACTAAATTTTTGGATCAGGAGAGTATTCTTAGAGATTTGCTAGTCTAATGGTGTTCTTTTATTTTTAGTAAACCAATGATGTCTACATCATTGAAGTGTTTTGTGCAGTGGTATGTAGCTAAACTCACCATATCCTGTCTCCCTTTCCCTCACTACTTAATCTTAAATGACAAAGTAAACTTAGTCCAGGTTTCCAAAATTAAGCTTTTTTTAAAAGCCGTGTGCAGTTTTCAACCGATTACCATACTATTTAGATGATTTATGGTATATAGTGCTCTTAAAATATTAAAATTTGAGTTATACAATGACATCCAGACTTTATGACACCTTGCATGTTTATCCAATGTACCTTTAGTATTCCTTGTGTGTTTCTGAGATTCCTTATTGCCTCAGCAGCCTGGCGGTTGGCGTGGTTCAACTGAATTTCCATTTCATTAAGGTCACCCTCCATCTTCTTCTTGATCCTCAGGGCATCATTTCTGCTCCTGATCTCAGCATCTAGGGTGCTCTGCATGGACTCCACCACTCTGAGATGATTCCTCTTTAGCTGATCAATTTCTTCATCTTTTTCAGCAATTTTCCGGTCAATCTCAGATTTTACCTGATTTAACTCAAGTTGGATGCGAAGAATCTTTCCTTCTTCATGCTCAAGAGATCCCTTTTTTAAAAGCAACATTTAGATTACCTAGAGAATTTTTCCCCCTATTTGATGGTGTCTTCAAGAAGACATTAAAAAATTACAAAATTTCGTACATCTTATTTTAGCCTATTCTGCATTCTCAAGGTACAGTTCAGTATTTCTCATTGAATTGCATGAGTTATCCCCTAATGGCTTGCAACATGATAGAACTCAGCTGCTATTATTTTTTCAATTTATTTTTAATGCCTAGGTAAGCAAATGAGACGTGTACCTCTGCTTCCTCTAGGGCAGCCTGTAACTCGCTCTTCTCTTGATCTATTTGTTTCTTTATTTTTTCCAGTTCATGGATATGCTTCCCTCCCTCGGCAATTTGCTCAGTCAGGTCAGAGATCTCCTCTATATTTGAATAATAAAATACCAAGTTAAGTCGAAGAAAATGAAAAAAATTGCAATATTACCTCCCTGCCATTTTTTAAATAGAATGATTACAGAGACTTACGCTGTAAGTTCTTATTCTCTCGCTTTAGGGTTTCAAGGTGGTCCAGAGATTCCTCATAGGCATTTTTCACCTTGAACAGCTCAGTGCTAAGAGAACGGGATTCTTTCTGGGAAGACTCGAGTTCAGCTTGAGTTTCTTCATACTTCTGTTTCCATTCTGCTAAGACCTGTAAGTACATTGGTACTAAGCCTCTGTAGCTAAGAAATTGTACCAGTCTTCCCGTGGAAATGGGTGACCATGGGCTACCTTGTCAAAATTCCTTTGCTTTTTGTCCAGGGCTGCACAGGCTGCGTTTGTTCTCTCCACATCAATCATGAGGTCCTCCACTTCATTCTGGAGCCTCTGCTTTGTCTTCTCAAGGGAAGCACATTTGGCATTCACAGCCTCTACGTGCTCCTCAGCGTCCTGCAGACGCTGGGCCAGCTTCTTCCTAAGAAGTTGTCAGTGTGAGTGACCAAGAGCAGAGTCCAAGTTACCACACAGTGACTCTTACAAAGTTGCACTGGGAAAACACATTTCCCCCAAGAATTTTGCTCTTCTGTCTAAAAATTGTTAAGGTGGTTTTTGTTTGTTTGTTTGTTTTTAATTTATACATACAAGCTGGGGCACGGGCCAGAGGCGTGGGGCGGCGAGAGGGTTCACCAGAGACAGAGTGGGGAGCAGAACAGGCAGATCAGAAATACAATGCTGAGGGGAGCAGCGGGCAAGGCAGGAGAGGTCCGCCACACCACATGGGACTCTCCCCGGCCGGGCATCGAGCTCGCGTGCCGCTGCTGACAGCTCCACAGTGCAGCGTCCAACCGCGGCGCCACCAGGGAGGCCTTGTTGAGGTGTTTTAAAATGTTTTCTTAGTTCCTGTTATCTCTTCTCGAATTCTGTTTTCCTGAGTGAATTCTTACCTTTATATGAGGAGTTTTCAAACATATTTATGAGGCCAATTTTTGTGTGTATTGTGGGCTGGTGGTGGTGTGTGTGTGAGAGAGAGAGGGAACATGAGTAAGCGCTTTAACCAAGTGAGTGACGTGAGGATATGATGGTGAGGAAGACGTGACCACTGTGAAAAGGAAGCTTATCAGCAAAGAATGCTAGCTCTGGGCCTCCCTGGTGGCACAATGGGTTAAGCACAGTACTATGAAGCTATCCAGAGCCACTGCAGCTCGAGTTCGATCCCCAGCCAGGGAGAATCCCACATGGTGGGGCAGACCTCTTCTGCCTCGCCCACTGCTCCCCTCAGCAGTGTATTTCTGTCCATCTGCCTGTTCTGCTCCCCACTCTGTCTCTGGTGAATCCTCTCACCACCCCACACCTCTGGCCTACACCCCAGCTTGTATGCATAAATAAATAAATATTAAAAAAAAAAAGAATGCTAGCTCTGAATAGGATCCTTAAACACTTTCTGGTATGGTCCTCTTTATTTCACAAATGAAGAATCTGTGGCCCAGAATGAAATATTCAAGGCTATACAATTAAACTGTAATTTTCTGGACTTGGTAACATTATTCCATTGTTACAGTTCCCAAACATTCTCTAGAATTTCACTGTTTCCCTTCATCAGGCCCCCTAATTCATGACCACTCCCAGCCCACATGCTTTTCTAGAATGCTCCCTTTGAAAATGCTTGTCAAATTCCCTCCATTCTGTTTAATTCTAGCAACTACTGAAATAAATCATATTTAAGGAAGCTGCTTTCACTGGGACTGTAATAGTTATTTTCCTTTCATGTGTAACTCCCATGAGTTTTGTTACACAAACAGTGTAAATTTACTGTGACTAAATTCATTCATACTGATTTTTAGTTAAAAATGACAGTCTGATAGTGTTTATTCTAAACTCCCAGTACTCTAGGCAGCGATAAACTGCTTATTGTTAATTGTAATATTCATAATAATGTACCATTATACCTGATATGAAAGGAAAGTATTTTTCCTTAATTCATAAAGAGTTTGCTGATAATCCATTTTAGTCGAAAAAATTCCACTAATAGGCCTGTATGTGGAGAGGGATATGGTCTTGGACCATTCTCCGGACATACACTAGGCTACTAGGAGAATATAGTGGAATCCATCACTCCATAATCGTATAGACTAAAATCCTTCACAAATCCCCATGCCTAGAAGATTCTCCTTCTTTAATTTTTCCTTCTCTTTTTTTAAACTTTTATTTCTTTCTGCTCCCACTAAGAGTCCATACTTGGCCTCCTCCAGCTCCTCGGTGCGCTGGATGGCGTCCGTCTCATACTTGGTCCTCCACTGGGCGACCTCGCTGTTGGCCTTGGACATTGCCCTCTGCAGCTCAGCCTTGGCTTCCTGCTCCTCCTCATACTGTTCCCTTAGCAGGTCACAGTCGTGGCGGGAGGACTGCAGGGCATGGGCCAGGGCATTCTTGGCCTAGACCAACCAAAGAAGTGTGCAATGTAAGTTTATGTTTTGATCACTGATATTCTCTATGTGAAGTTCAATAATAGTCACGCTGCAAAGGTCAGTGGTTGAAAGTATCATTTGGAGAATTCTCACCTTAGTCTCCTCTTCCAGCTGTCTTTTTAGTTCCTCAATCTGCTGTGTAAATGCTTGTTTGCCTCGGGATAGCTGAGAAACCAGAGCATCTTTCTCATCTATCTGTCGTGAATATTCTCCTGTGAAAGACAAAACATGAGTGATTTAGTTCTGCTGTCTAGGTGAAGAGTAAAGAATGAAATAACATTAGAACTTCCTTATTTCATATGATAAAAAGAATAACTCAGGAGTTTTTATGCCACTGAGAAGGTTATTCCTTGCTTTTTCAAAACCATATAAGCCTTCGGTTATATTTTAGGATTTGGGTTTTTTTTTCCCCCAATTAATGAAGTGGCAATAAAAATCTCCTCAGCCCAGGGAACTTAATTTCTTTCCAGTTATAGCTATAATTATTCATTTTACCATCTCCAAATAGAAAGGTAAAGGAATAACAAATCATGATGAGTGGGTGTACATGACCTGAGAAATGATTTGTGTCTGACAGGTATGCAGTCACACGCCCCTTGACACCATTTTGCTCAGTCACGATAAACCCTCCCTTTACCCCTCCTACTTCAGATGGGGACCACCTTTCCAGCTAACTTCTCTTCTGTGTGCCATTTCCTTTCTTCTTGTTCACCTCCCCTTGCTGTGCTTAGATGTCTCCATGCTTTCCCCCCATTCTAGTCCTGGTCAAATGATGTTTCTTCCACATTAGGTCGGGAGAACCTAACTCATCTTACAGATGATTTGATACAAATATGGTGGTTATGTAGAGCCTAGGTGTGTAGTAGACTAACATGTGAGTTTGTGAAAGTACGTTGGTGATGTTTGCACACAAACTCATCTAACAGTAAAATTCTCAGACTTTATCCCCATCATTAAGGAATGCATGACTGTACATGGGTGGAGGTTGCCTTTCATGGCTGCCTCTCCACTGACTGCTCATGTTCCTTTACTGACCTGACTCTGTGTGTAAACGTGCCTTCTGGGTAGACAACTCATTGATTAAGCGTTGTTGCTCCTCTTCCTTTGTTTTCACTTCACTGAGCTGGTCCTCTAGTGTGCGGCACATCTTCTCAAGGTTTCCCTGGGGTGGGCAGTAGAAAGCAGGAAAGGGTAATGCATTTCTATTTTGAAAGTCTGGGATTTGGAGACCTATGACTACTTGTGGAGAGAGGCTGAGTTTTATGTACTTTTTGTTTCCTTCAAAACCTCACATAGTGCCTTGGAAGTAGGAGAGGTACATAATTCTGACTAAATGAAAGAATAAATGTGAAAATTATATATTTTTTGGATCAAACATCAATTAAATATGCATCAACATAGAGTTTGGTTTTTAAATTTTTTTTCTGCAATTGTGTTCTTTCATGGTAATAGTGATAAACTTTAAAGTATATCTACAAATAAGATTATGAAGAGTGAAATGATTTAATATAATGATGCCAATTAGGAATAGTTTTAAATTTGAAATAACATTTAAAGTATGTACAGTTAGATTAGATATAGTCATATTTAAACGTGATCATTTTGAATAAAATATATAAAGACAAATGGTGTCTCTTATAGAGAAACAAATAAAGGGCGAGAGAAAACCAAACCAATAACAAACCCTAGAAATCTGACTGCAGAAGTATGGCTACCAGAGGGGGCGCAAGGGGGTGGAGAGCAAAGTAGGGTGGAGCACAGTGGACAATGTTGGAGGACTATGGGTTCCTAGGGGTGGGTATTGTGTGGTAACAAACACTTAAAGTGAGTGATACTATACCTCAGTACATTTTTGTAAGCCATTGTTACCTCAATAAAAATATTATTAATATGATAATATCAACACATTATATAATACACATAAATATAAGTACATACATGTGTTTTATATTTACATTTATAAATAAAATATATATAAAACTGAAAAAATGAAAAGGGAACAGGTTAATAAAGACCTTGGCTTTGGAGACAGTCTCCAAGTTGCTAGCAATATCATCGATCTCCATCTTCATTTCGCTCTTCTCCTTCTCCAGCTTCTGCTTGACCCTCTGCAGGTTGTCGATCTGCTCCCCGAGCTCGGCCACGCTGTCCGCGTGCTTCTTCCGCAGAGCCACGGCAGTGGCTTCATGCTGCAGCGTGGCTTCCTCCAGGTCCCTGCGCATCTTCTGGAACTCAGCCTCCCTCTTCTTGTTCATCTCAATCTGGGCTGAAGTCGCCCCACCAGCTTCTTCCAGCCGCTCACTGATCTCCTCCAGTTCCCGGGAGAGGTCAGAGCGCTGCTTCTCTGCTTTGGCCCTGGAGGCCCGCTCTGCCTCGATTTCCTCCTCCAGCTCCTCAATGCGGGCCTGGGAGTGACATGTCAACATTAATGTGAATTCATGGCAATTTTGCTTCCTATGTTGCCCAGAAAATGTGGAGGTTATGACTTGCCTGTAACTCCTTGATCTTTTTCTGCAGCTGCATCCCAAGGGCCTGCTCATCTTCAATCTTGCTTTGCAGATTGCTCATTTCAAACTCTTTCCTGTTAGAAGAGCAACACATTAGCTCACAGTCAGTTCTCTTACCTGTGTTCTTTTCTAAGTATAATTGAATGTCTTTTCATTGGTGGTGTTCAAGACATGAGTAGTATATGTTTGCAAGTCAACAGTGTAACATTTTCATTAAATAAGAAAGCCAAAGATGTCATTATTTTTTCCCATGTATTTCCCCCATATATCATGAAGTAATATTTTAGAGACTTGTAAAACATTTCATCTGAATTGATGCACAACTGAATCATATTATTCAGGTTGCAACTGAATCATATACTCACTTTTTAAGTTTCTCATCTAGTTGCTGCTTGTCGTTTTCTATATCCATTGTGGATTCTTGAGCCAATTTTAGGTCTCCCTCCAGTTTCCTCTTGGCTCTTTCTAAGTCCATGCGAAGTTTCTTTTCTTGTTCCAGAGACCCTTCAAGCTAAATTTATAAGGGTTTTACTTACTTGTTTCAGTGCTTGTATTACTATGTTTCAATGATACATAGGAGAATTTTAAAAGATATACCAAATAGCATGAGAACTTTACCACTTCCAAACCAGCAGTTGAAGGCTCATGAACATCTTTGGTGGTTTGACATTACAATTGTTTATTTCACCTTAAGGGGAAACACTAGGGTTTTCACACTCACGTCATCCACTTGCTGCTCTAGCTTGCTTTTCGCTTTGGACAGGGTGTTGACTTTGTCCTCTTCTGCCTGCAGGTCGTCCAGGGTCTGCTGGTGGGCCTCCTGGAGGGCCTTCTTCTCCTTGGTCAGCTTTGCGATGTTTTCATCCAGGCCTGCCATCTCTTCTGTGAGGTTTTTCACCTTTAGATTTGAACAAATTACAGCATAATTAATGATATCCTCTAATCTTGATTTAAAAATATGGTACTATCTGAGGCCAATGTCAACCTGAATTGGAAAATGGAAACTAGAAGTTAATCCTACATACCTGAAAATATGGGAGATAAAGGGCAAGATAAATGAATAGAAATGGTGAAGACTATAAAGATGACAGTTACCATTGTATGTTTCTTATATAAAGATAATTTTCAGATTAAACTTTTAATTAAAATATTTAGCAACAGGATCACACTTGTCATACTCTAAAATGGATCATGATTGTTACCTTGTTCTCGGTGGCGTGCTTCTCCTTCTCCACCTTGGCCAGTGTCAGCTCAAGGTCGTCAATGTCTTTCTTCAGTTCTGAACATTCGTCCTCCAGTTTCCTCTTCTTGGCCGTCAGCTCAGCATTGATCTCTTCCTCGTCCTCGGCTCTCTCAGTCACCTCTTTGATTTTGGCCTCAAGTTGGATTTTGGTTTTAATCAACTGGTCACATCTTTCTTCTGCATCAGCCAAGCCATCTGCTTCCTGAAGAGGGAAATTTAGACATTTCCATCTATCTATGATATCTACAAACACACAATAATTTATTAAAAGGTAGGAATTTCAATAATTCAACCAGTTTGGACAGTACATATGCGAACTAGTTTGCCAATTAAAAAATCAAATAGATAATTTTTCTCACTCATGACCAAACTCTCTACAACACATGTGAATATATGCAGCATAATTTATCACTTTAATTTATCTTCTTTAAATCTGAGTGTCAGTATTTTTGAAAGGCAAACAATTACAGCAGTTATTTCAGTGGAAATCATTTCTTTATAAACCTTAAATGAAAAAAATCTCATATACAGTCATGTAGTGATTGGGTGATAAGCACATTGCCGATCTGTAAAATGTGTAACACTCACCGATTGAACTTGGAGCTGTAAGTCATTTTTTTCTTGCACCAGAGCAACCATTTTCTCTTCAAGTTCTTTCCTTTTTGCTTCTGACTTAGCCAGCTCTTCTTTGGCCTTCTCAAACTCTTCCTTCATGGTGGCCATCTCCTTCTCCGTCTCTGCACTCTTGAGGAGGGGCTTGATCTTGAAATACAGCTTCATCCAGGGCCAGTGCTTCACGTTCATGAAGGCACGGACATTGTATTGGATGCAGAAGATGGACTCTCTATAGTAAAGGAAAAAGGATGCAAATTAAGAATAATTTGGAGAGTGATCAACACTCAATAAAGTAATGACTCCATTGATTTTAAGTATGAAAATGTAGAGAAGGAGGACTTGGTCCTCACCTCCTCTCCATCATCTTCTTGAACTCCACCCTCATCAGGTACCCTCTGCACACGGCTTGAATGCGTGTGATGAGTTGAGCCAACTTTTCGTCTCGCATCTCCTCTAGAGTTCCCAACAAGCCAGCTTTAAAGAAAACCTTGCCAAAGAACAAATTAAATATGTTATTTCCACTCATGATAAAGTCCAAAGGTGATGAAATTATGATAGGGTGGATATTTGGAGTGGCGGTACCTTGGTATGTCCAAATTTGTACTGGGTGTGGTCAATGTCAATGGACCCTAGAAGTTTCTCAGAAGCCTTCTTGCTGTCAATGAATTGACCCTCTGGGATAGCACTTGCATTTAGAACCTTATATCTGTGAGAATAAAAAGAATAGAAAAATGTGATTTTCTTTACTGTAGAAGAAGGTAGAACTCTTTGCAGCTATAATTGGGAAAAAAAGTGATAAATTGAGCTTCTGGGGAACACTCCTTTGAAACAAACATGACTGTAAAACTTGGCAAGTCATGATGAAAACCACAATAATATAAACCAAATCTTTAATTTTTAGGTCCATTTTCAAATTTGTGCTTCAATTTTCAAAGAAAAGGTTGAATTTCACAGTGAATTTGACATAGACTAGCATTTTGAAAGGGGAGAAATGAGATACAAACCTCTGTTTGAAGTCTGCATACAGGATCCTGCTTGGGAAGCCCTTCCTGCAGATGCGGATGCCTTCCAGCACACCGTTACACCGCAGCTGGTGCAGCACAAGTTCGTGCTCCATGGCCCCTAAAAAAAAAAAAAAGATATGTCTTATGTATAATAATCTCTAGTGACACACTAGATCTTATTTGGATGTCAGAAATGTCTTACCAGGAGTTTTGGTTTCGTTGGGGATGAGACAGCGTACAAAGTGGGGGTGAGTGCTCCTCAAGTTGGTCATCAGCTTATTTAAATTCTCCTATAAAACCATATGAAAAGTTTAAAAATAACTTCTAGTTGCAGCTATATGAGAGTGCTTATCAGTGGTGTGTGGTTAATGTGCTCCCATCTCATGCCTTAATGCGCTGTCTCAGTGAAGACAAGTCATGATGTCAAGAGGAGTCAGACATGGAGACATGATATTTTACACAAAGCCTGTCAACTCGTTTCTCTCAAGCATTGCCAGGCAGAAAATTTGTATTGAGAATGGTCATATGAAGTAGATATAACTGAACACAGTGGTTGCTTTTAAGAGAGGAGGTGACATGATAGGAAACCTGTTCAATACCAGATCTTTTACAGTTGGGGTTGAAAGGGAAAATAATTCCTTTTTCTGTAAGGTTTTATGTGAAACAACAAACACCCTGTGGGTCTTCTTTTTGTTAAGCTTTTCCTGAGGCATTTTTCAGGCTTTTTTTTTTTTTTAAGTACACGACTACTTCCTTCAATTTCACTATGGACTTCTGTTTAAAAACCTTAAAAAAATTATGAGTTTTATTTGCAAAAGTAATCTTTTGGAATTCAAGAATATACTGTACCCTGAAAAGAGCTGACACTGTCTGGAAAGAAGAACCCTTCTTCTTGGCACCTTTCTTTCCACCACCTCCACTTTCTGAAAAGTAAAATAGAAAATTAAAAATATTTGCAATGGCCTTTAAAATACTATCCATAGACAACAGGAGTCCCAAAATTCCCTTTGTAATTTATATCTGCACTATTCATGTGTGTCATTTCATTCTTATCTCTCTTCTGTGTTTCCCCTCCCTCAGCTGTAGATTAAGACTATAAAAACTTTGACTAATATTGTAGGAAAATGACAGGTACAATTTAGCTGAAAAGGGTAGATGTGGAGATAGCGTGGGACTTCTCTGCTCCAAGTCAGCAGTCTGTCCCCTGAAGGACACACCCTCGAGACAGAGTAGTAATGGCCCCTTCATGCACACAGCTCCCAGCAAACAGGCAAAGCTGCCTGCTGGTCCCAGGGAGATGAGGCTCTGCTAACCTGCAGGGAAGGCTCACGTCCTATTTGCTTGTGTTCTGTACTGTTACTTGCATATCTGATGTTAGGTATCATAAGAGAACAGAACTTCAATTCCAGTACATCCCTTATGTACTGACAAAAGATTTCCTCATCTCCATCTCTGTATTCTTGAAGGAACTGACATGATGATAGAAATGAACTGTATGATCCTAGGCAAATCACTTAACCTCTGAGTCTGCTTCATCATTGTTGAAATGAGATCGCGGATTAAATGATCCACAGTGTCAATTTTAGCTTTGAGAGTTTATAATCATAAGACTTCACCACACTATTAAATATACTTCCTTTCATTAGGTCCATATGAACTAGTATTTTCATATTAGGCTTTGTTATAACTCTGTCTCTGATAAGCAGTATATATCCATTTTGTGACTATAGGACATATTACTGGTATTAAAAATGACCTGCTTCAGCAGCTTGTCCCCCAGCGAAGAGGAAGGCCAGAGTCTTCAATCCAGACTTCTGGTACAGCCCCACCACGGTCTCGTTCAAGGGGTCCTTGTTCTTGTCAAGCCAGCCAGCGATGTTGTAGTCCACGGTGCCGGCATAGTGCACCAGCGAGAAGTGGGCCTCAGCCTTGCCTTTGGCAGGCTTGGGCTTCTGGAAGTTGTTGGATTTGCCCAGGTGCTGCTCATACAGCTTGTTCTTGAAGGAGGTGTCTGTGGCCTTGGGGAACATGCACTCCTCTTCCAGGATGGAGAAGATGCCCATAGGCTGGAAGGCAAAAGGGATACTAATGAATCCCTCAGAAAAACATCCTCCATATTTTTACATAGTTTATATATTTGGTGGAAACCTGAAAATACAGTGTTCCAAGAGAACATTTTCAAAAGAAGACATGGAATTATAAGAAACTTAATGGTTTTGATCCTACTCTGTTGTCATCTTTCTACTGCTGAAGTGTGAAATAATCATAAACCAAGGTTATATGGGATATACATTTCCTGGAAAGGCTCAGTTTAGAAATAAGAAGCCCATTTGTGCCCTTTGGCAAACTTTATGTTCAGCATATAAAATTAGATTCTAAAACTGAATTCTTTATTCCATAAATGTATATATTTAAATACTTTCCTACTGACATTGTAAAAAAGTCTAGACATGATGAAAGTATGAAGAGAAGAGAAATTATGGTTAATGACTAAAATGATCCATTCCTACGAGAAAAGTGCATTGCATGTTGTATCATTAAAACTCTTTGTACTGTACTCTATTTCTTGCAACTTGGAGTTAAGTGATGATGATTTAGTTTTGCTTTATAAGCAGATTGAATCTTTCAGTGGCAAATCTGATATGAAAGACTAATAGAAAATTCAACATTGATGATTTTGTTTCAGTCACTCCAAAGTGACTCTCCAAAGTGTCTCTCCAAAGTTATTTTGATGTTCCAGAAAGTGAAATACTAGAGAAGAAAGTAAATGCCTTTCATGAGGACAACATAGTCTTCATGAGCACTAGAGATAATGTGTCACCAAATTAAAATATCTTTTTCCCAAGTCAGGCAGACCTAGTCTGCTCTTATGCCCTCATCTTTCATATTTTTATGAATTTCAACACAAGTATTTGAAGTCTTCCAGAGGCAGCTGCGTTTACATTGCCCTTTCCACTCCTTACAAGTTCACACATAAGCACATACTTTATAAGTATCAGCAGGTAAATGAAGAGTTCATGATACACTTTTGAGGGTGTCTAATAGCTGCTGGCATAACTAGTGCTCTACCTACTTGATAATGAAATTCAGAGAATTTCAGGGCTCATTTTTTAGGTGAGGTCATAGAAAGGCTAGACGCTTTGTCAGTGGTCATTCTAGTCTCAATGACTGTAACAATTAAAGAACCAAACTTCCAACTTTGAAGACATCTTGACACATCCTGCTTTGACACATATGGTGGTATGTGCACAATACACCATCATGTGTTTGCCAGGACTGATTAGAGTACTCTGGGGACTAACTCTAATTATATGCATGAAATCGTGTAGGAATGAAAGTGAGGGAAAGAACTTATTAGAGGGATAAATGGGAATCCATGTGTCTTTGTATTTGTGTGTGTGAGAATAATCATTTTTCTATAAATTATTTATTAATAACATCACTTGTGACATACCTTACCACTCATCAGAGTACACATTTGTCATAAGACACCACTGCTTATTCTCTGAGAAGTAGCATAAAAGTTAAGCATGGGGAAGTAGACAATTTGTTTTTCACATTTTAAAAAGCTAGTAAGTCACACCAACCTTCTCGATGAGCTCAATGCAGGCAGCCAGGTCCATCCCAAAGTCGATGAACTCCCACTCGATGCCTTCCTTCTTGTACTCCTCCTGCTCCAGCACGAACATGTGGTGGTTGAAAAACTGTTGCAGCTTCTCATTGGTGAAGTTGATGCACAGCTGCTCCAGGCTGTTGAACTGGGTGTTTCAAATACCAAAGATTTTGGGTGAGTTGGAAAAATCTCTTGGGGATTCAGCAAAGCAGACATAAAACCGTCATTTTCCCAAACTACGCACATCAAAGATCTCAAAGCCCGCAATGTCCAAGACCCCGATGAAGTACTGCCTGGGCTGCTTGGTGTCCAGCTGCTGGTTGATGCGGGTGACCATCCACAGAAACATTTTCTCATAGATGGCTTTGGCCAGAGCACCCACTGAGTTGTACACCTTCATGGACAGAGTAATGTTTTTGGTGTCAGTAAAGCTATTAATAAAGGAGGTGCATTTGTTGACATTATCACAGGCCTGGGGGGGCATGTGATTCACTGAGGTCATACATTTACCTGTTGTACAGTCTGACCTTTGGTGACATACTCATTGCCGACCTTGACCCTGGGGTAGCAGAGGGCTTTGAGCAGGTCAGCAGAGTTCAGACTTGTCAGATAGGCAGCTTTATCAGCAACTACAAGAACAAGAATGGTGAAATCATAAACAGCTTGCACAATTTCAGGTCTGAATGATGGTAACAAAGAAAAAGCTTTGCTCAAAGACAAATATATACACTTGTGATAAAACCCATTCATTTGTACATATTTCTTCAAGAAGGCTAACTTTAGCTTTTTTGGAAACATGATAATTTGGAACTGTGGGAATAGATGATCTGTGTTATATTTTAAATATAGCAAAAATAAACCACAAGTAAAAGTAATTTGAGTAATTCTCACTTAGAAAAGTAATAACAGGAAGATTCACATCTGGTTTTTTCCCAGTGCATATGGGCACAGAAATTATTCACTGGAATAAAAAAAAATGGTCTTAACTAAATAGTAAACACTAGCTGACAACAATGCAGTGAAGAATGGAATGGGCAGAAACTATATCCACACAAATCTGCTTAGTCATATAGGCACTGTGTCACTTCTTTCCTTTTTACTTTCCCCCATCATCAGTTAGGTCAAAGGAAGTCAAAAGGCAGTCCCTGCCTCTGAGGAGCTGGTGGTGTCAGTTTTGTCACTTGAAAGCTATCAATCAACGGTGGTACCTTCAGTGCCATCTGGCTCCGCTTGCTCCTCCCTTTGCTTTTGCTTGAATTTCATGTTTCCATAGTGCATCACGGCCCCCGTGAGCTTATAAATGGCCACTTTTTCATCAGAGGTGAAACCCAGGATGTCCACGGCACTCTGTAGAAAGAGGTGAATTTGAATCACCACACAATTATCACCGTGGCAGCCTCCCTCAGGATCCAGAGTCTGTCCCCCACTTTTTCCTCACCATACTTTGCCTGATATTTGGCTCTCTCTTTGCTGTTTCAAAAAGGCACTGAGATTCTTTACCACTTTGATCCATAGGGCAACACCAACAGGTCTGTAGCAGACTCGTCAGACCGTGGACAATAAAGATGACATGTGACTTGTGTACACTCACACAGTCAAGTCTCAGCCATGACTTTTGATACCAAGGCTGGTGCTTTTCTGTTTCTCCACATTAGCCTGGTATCACTACAGTCTCACAAATCTGTCTGCTCCTTCTCCAGAATTGTTCTAACCTAATGCATAGTCTTAGCCTACCATCCCACCCTAATGGGCATGTGATTGTGGTTGAGAAGAGAACATGAGGAGAACAGTGATGTCCTCAAGTTTTTCTCCACGTACCCCTCTGATATCAGGTCACAGCCAGTTCACCCTGAGATGCCTGACTGTGAAATTTACCTGGCCATTATTCAGGCAGGGAATAAACACTCATGAAAAGAACATTTTTTCCTTTATTGATACATTTTTGTCTTTTTTTCTCTATCAAATTTTGATTACCTTCTTAGTTGCCCATAATAGTTTTTGAAAAAGCTTATATAAGGGAGACAGACATCAGAGAAGGTAGAATGAATGTTTATTTACCTCTCTTGTCTCCTAAGACTCTTGCCCAGATGATTGACTTTTAGCTTCAGCTCAGCGTTTTTACAGAACCTAGACATTATTACTGAAGTCCTGGAGCAAGACCGCTGTATTTTTTTAACTTCTGACCCTAGGGGCTAAGTCCTGAATCACTTAACAAGGGGGGTACTTCTGAGAAATGCAGCATTAGGAATTTTGTGGTTATGCAAAAGTCATAGTGTGTAAGTACACAAATCTATATGGTGCGGCCTACTGCACAGCGAGGCTGCGTGGTATATAGCCTATTGGGACCCCAGTCAAATATGCAATCATCATTTAAGACATTGTTATGAGACTCATGAAATCATGACTGATTTCTCAACTCAATATCACTTGTGAAAATAGGACTATTATAGCATATAAAGAGTAAAAACTGATATTTATAATACAAAGACAAATATTTTATGGGTGCCTTGGTGGCGGGCGTGGTGTGGGTGAGGTAACATACACCTGAAGGATATGATCCTATACCTCTAAATCATAAAACAACATTTTAAACCAGTATTGTCTCAGTAAAAAGAAATAAATACATTTATAGACTTCTTCAAAATAATATTTTGAAAAAAAAATTATTTTTGAAAGCAACTCTGATCCTATTTTTGGTGTGTTTGGATAGTCCCACTGGTATTAATGATAATTCTTAAGACTGACTACTATTCAGAAATTCAAGGAAATATATAAGTAAAGTGTATGTGTAAAGAACAAATCAAAGAGTAGTAATCTTAAAAAACGGGGAAGGGGAGAGAATGTATAGTTTTAAAAATAAATGTTAAAGACTCACAATGTCCCTGAGAGAGTGTTTATGCAATAGAAAATCCCTTTCTTCTAGTGCTACATGGGGAGGGGAGGGTTAGGCTGTTAGCCCACAGAGGTGCAGTCAAACAAAGTTTGTATGCTACAAACATTTGACTGTGAAGAAACTGGGGCAATTTCATGTTCTATTATGAAAAATGAAAAAATGTAAAAATATTGGAGTTCGTTCCCTGACTCTTGGAGGAAGGGTCTGGCATAGAACAGAAGAGAAACATCACTATTGGAATATAAAAATTGACCAAAAGTGACTGATAAAAAAAAAAGGAGTCAATTAACCAAGGAATAGCAAGGATCTATCAGTTATTATAAACATTTACAGTTTTCTAATATGTGTGTGTGCTGGGGGTTGGGGGGGGGGCTACACATTGAAATATCCTATTATTTACAGTCTTTCTGCTACTGCTGTCACCTCAAATGGAGGAGAGTGGTGTATGCCTGAAAATGAATGTGCTTTCTCCTGTTTTGTACCTATTACTTACATCTGTGGCCATCAGCTCTTCCTGATCATCAATGCTGGGCACTGTAATTTCACCTTGACTGACAAAGGCATAGTCATACGGGTTGGTGGTGATGAGAAGCATTTCTGTATACATGGAAAGAACAAATAGAGACAGTGTTGCTTGGTCATCAAAAACATTTCAAAGGGACTTCTTAGAAAGGTTTTTATTCTTCCCTGGTAGAAACAAATCAAAGATAGTTCTTACCGATAAGTTCTGGCTTCTTATTGGACATGATTTGGTAAAATATGTGATAGCTTCTCTCAGCTTTTAGCTGGAAAGTAACTCGGGACTTCTCTAGCAGATCTACAAAGTCAAACACATTAAAAGAAAAGGCCACAGTGAACAATTAAACATTTGAAAAGTTCACACAACATAAATAAGTAACAAGATTTCCAATATAAACCTTCAAAGAAAAAAATTTTCAGCCACTAATATTTAATAACTTACATGTTTCAATATCAGCAGAAGCTAGTTTGCCTGTGGCACCAAAATGGATCCTGATGAATTTACCCTTAAAAAGGCAAATGAGGACTTAGTGTATATACTAAAAGGCAGACACTGTTTCTCTAGCTATAGGCCAAAAAATAGGAAGGATATTAATCCCATACATACAGAAGTGTCAATGTTAGCTCTCACATGAAAAGAAAATCCAGGAAACTTACAAAACGAGAGGAGTTGTCATTCCTCACAGTCTTGGCATTGCCAAAGGCCTCCAGGAGGGGGTTGGCACTGATGATTTGATCTTCAAGTGTCCCCTTAAGAGAAATGAATAAGATTGATAAGGAAACCCTAGGAAAGATGAGTTGACAATCTGCTAAAATAACTTTCCATTTACCTGTCTCCTTCCCCCCACCCCTTTCGTAGGATCTTGTTTTGGGAAAGCCTCCTAAAGTGAGTGTGAAGGAGGACAAATTGGAGGAGGAGAATAGTCCAGTGATAGGGCACTGATTTCTATATCCTCAGACCCACTTTTTCCTTCTAATAACAAACCCTTCCTAGAGTTATTTTCCAAATTCTGGCATCACATGCAGTTGGTTACTATGACTCTGAAGTGCCTTGACCAAAATTTAAAAAGTCTATATGGTCTTCCATTCTCAAATGATTATTATGCCTACCTGCATCTTGCCTGAAGGAGCTTCATCCTTCTTCTTCTCTCCAGTAACTGCAATTGTTGCAAAGTACTGGATGACACGCTTGGTGTTCACAGTCTTCCCTGCACCAGATTCTCCACTATCAAGTTCAAGTAGAAGAAAAAGTCGAAATCCAGACTATAGTAACCGTTACAAAACTCAATATAAAGAAAGGCATGAAATCTACATACGTAATCAGGATTGACTGGTTCTCACGATCTGTGAAGGAGAAATCAAAGATAATGTTAGAAAAATACTTAGCACTAGATTAATAAAATACTTAACTCAAAATTATCTTTTAAAACTCCCCACTTGCAAAAAGTGACTTATATTGGTGCTTTGTTTTTTTCACAAGATTCTTTTAAAAATAAGTGACAAAAGATGTGCTAATTAATACGTGTGTAACACTCCTGTGACCTTTATGTGCTAGAGTAGGCAATGTATTATTTCACTTTACTCTCCATGCAAATAATCTATCAACGTCAGATAATAGTTTTATCTCCCATTTAGTCATCTGGTTCATAGTTCAGAATCCTGCCATGTTGTTAATGTCCAATCCAAAGTTTTTGTAGTAACTGTGAGAACTTGTCGCTATGAAAGTTCAAAGCTTACTTTTTAGAAGATATGATATATTAGCTATAACTAGACTGCAGCATTGATGTCTAAATTTGGTTAATACTGAGTTGGGATTGGCATTCATTAACTATGATTTAGTACAGAAATCAAGGGAAATTCCCTCTCTTTTTAGAATCAGTCCATTTTAATCTAAATACATTTCCCCAGTTTTAAAATTATTATTAGTATTGCAATTATACTATTATTCTAGTAATTATAATAATATTATGATTTTCTTGCTCAACATTTTATTCTCAAAATACTGTCCTTATAGCTTCTGTTTCAGTACACAAATATTTCAAAAATGGCAATAGAAATTGTAGTTATGAACTCACCAGTCAGCATGAACTGATAGGCGTTGTCGGAGATGGAGAAGATGTGGGGCGGGGCCTCCTGACGCTTCTTGCCCCTGTAGGCGGCCACCACCTCGGGGTTGTACACCGGCAGCCACTTGTAGGGGTTGACGGTGACGCAGAAGAGGCCCGAGTAGGTCTGAGAAATACAGAAAATGCAGACTGTGGATCTTGTTTTTACTCAGAGATAAAATAAAAGGAGAAGTGAGGGGCACTCACGTAGATCATCCAGGCTGCATAGCGCTCTTTGAGGTTGTACAGCACAGCGGGCTCGTGCAGGTGGGTCATCATGGCCATGTCCTCGATCTTGTCATATTTGGGAGGGTTCATGGAGAAGACTTGATCTTCCTTAACTGTGACAGTCTTAAGAAAAGAAAGAGCCAGTGGGTATCAACTCGGTTGTAGAAAAAGATAAACCTTGCCTTCCCTTCCTTTCTTCTTTACTTACAGTTCCAGCTTCCGTCTTCACTGTCACCTTCCCTGATTCCCTGCTCTGAACTGTACTTTTCACATAAGACTCCTTAGCGTCCACCACAAAGACAGAGTTCTTGGCATCAAAGGGCTTGTTTTGGGCTTCAATTCGCTCCTTTTCAGATTTTCGGAGGAAAGGAGCAGCCTCCCCAAAAACAGCCATCTCAGCATCGGAACTCATGGCTGCAGGCTATTGATGGCAACACGGCCAGGTATACCTAGAGGGAAGAAACAGCACCTACTATGACTCAGAGAGTGGACAAATTTTGTCCTCATGTTACATGGTCCATCAGCCATGCTTATTTTCTCACCCCTTTTTTAGGGATCACGGCTGTGCAGTATGTACAGCTGGTGAGAGATAGATCATGGGTTTGAAAGCCTTATCATGGTTGCTTAATTTTTTGACATTTTATTCCTCCCTCTCATCCTCTATATGTAACCCTTAGCTGAGAAATATGGAAGAACTGATTTTTTAGTCAGCAATATATGTGATGCCTCAAGAGTGTTCAGAATCTTTTCTTCTTCACTTCTTTTTCTTTTCTTTTTTTTTGTTGACACTTAAATGGTACAAGGAAATGGAAAATTACTGTTTCCAGTGGCGTTACAGTCTGAGTGAACCTATTTAAAAACTAAAATATGTAGGTAAATTTTCCTCTTGCCCTAAATTATTAAAAACACGTGTATAAATTGGATGTAACAATTATTAAAATTGGATGTCTAAAAAAGTAGATCTTCTCTTTCAGAAAACATTCTGATTGAACACACAACATGCACAAATAAACTCCTGACATATGTTAGGTAAATCAAAGGCAAAGTAAGTACAACAATAGTTGAAAATCCAGCAGATAATCTTGTCCTAAGTAAAAATTAAGTCTTTTCTATCAATTCTTAAACTATGTAAAAATCAGCAGCATTATCAAAACTAAATATATCTTTAAAGCTTTCTGGGAGAAAAACAACAGCTGAAGTTTTAATTAATAGTGATTGCATGTTTTTAGTCTGTCCTGTTTTGTGGTTAACTTGATTTCAGCATATTGGTTGTTTTATGTGTTTCTTATTATTTTAGGTATAGATCTCACTCCATTATCTTTTTTAGATTAGTCCTCTAAATACCTCTTCTGAAATAGCCAACATAAAGTTTCAAGCTAAGATGAATTTTAAAAAATTTCCCACTTGCAAATTAATTATGAAAACACAAGAATGTAAGTCCTTGCCCTGATGACAAGGACATGATGAGTGACAGTGTTAAGAAAGTAGCCTCTGTTGAGTGGAAGAGGGACTGGTTTGTTCACAGCAGTGTCTTGGTTGTCAACAACAATGGCAACAACTGCCTCATCCTTTCCCCTGTTTTCCGGAAAGAGACTTGGTCTTTTGTCATCAGCATTAAGCTGCCTCTCTTGACTTAGAATATTAGATATCGCATTGCAACACACCCTGTCTCTGAAATCAGCATAGTTCACACCTACAAAAGTCTCTTTTGATATAGTAATATTTAGACATAGTTTCAGGGAACAAATATTGGAACATGTAATGTTGGTTTTTTCTTCAAAGGAAAATGTTATCCTGTTATGGTTTTTTGTTGTTGTTGTCATTGTTTCCATGTTCGTTTTTTCACCAGGTAATTTTGAACTAACATCATACTACCATGTAAAGATTACATAATGCAGTTTATCTACAGAACACAAAAGGATATATTCACATCTAATGTCTGAGATGCTCTTGTACCACAAGACTCGAAGAATCCTCAGAATTATAAGGGGGTCCTTGAACTCACCTACACAGTGATAACTGCCTCATTTCTACACAGTGTTTTCTGGGTTTTTTCCTAAATGAATATAGTTGCTGTATCAAGTATAAAATTATTTAAAAAATGAGTAAATGTATAGTAGGTATTCCTTATTAGGTATATTCCTAAAATAATACCAAAAATACAGGTCCCAGCATATGAAGTTGGAAAAATTTCATTAAATGTTTTGATTCTCTGAGAGAGTACTTGGAAACCACTGATTTAGATCATAGCTGACAAGAGTTGGAGGAACCTTCATAGTCAACTAGAATCCAGCTTCTTCATTCTACCGATGAGTAAACTAATGTCAGGAAAGGTGAAGGATCACTTAGTGTCACAGAGATGTGAGAGGTGGTGCTGGGATATGTGCCCTGTTCTCCTAAGTTCAGGTTTGGCGCTAATTCCACACTGACACTCTATGTTTCAGGAGACATAAAGCCAACTGGCTTGACCCAGACACCCAAAGTGAGTGAAAAGCCCAGATCGGCACCTAGAAATTTTGATTTCCAGATCAGTGCTTTGTTAATTTTATGATTTGAGTTCTTTGATAGGTTCTCATTGGTTCGATTGTAGTAGTAGATCACAGTAAATGTTATATGTGATCATTGCATTCTTTCTGAAGTTATATCAACATGTAAAAGATGAGTCAAGAAATTTTGTTTGGCTACATGGTCTGAAAGTCAAAATTTTATAAGAAACCATTTTTGTCCTATTTGGATCCTATTCCCAATACTAAAGTAGTAGATGAAATGGTAGCTTCTTAAAACATAGCAATATAGAGATGCATTTGCTCTTTAGAGTGTAATAATAAATTACTCTTACCTCTTGTATTACCAGATGAAGAAGGTGGCAGGCTCAAAGCAGACAACTACTGTTAAAAGAAAAAACAAACAAGAGAATGCAGATTCTTTTTTCCTGTTTAATCACAAAAATGATTATAATGTGTACAATGTCATCCTTAGGAATGTTGGATAGAAAATTAAAATTTGGGAAGCAATGGCTATCTCCCTTAAGTGAGTAATCATTATCATCAGGAACATAAAACTAGCCAAGGATTCTTCCACATATACATACCTTAAAGAATTTTGAGGAAGGACAGGCCAGAGGCATCTCAGCTCCACTTTTATAGAGACCTTTCTGCAAACACAGCAGCCACCTCAGCTGTCCTAGCTGGGAACCTACTTGGCAAAACCGTTTTTGGCAATCTCTTTGCACAATATTCACTGACTGTGGCTGTGAATGGATATAATTAGAAATATTTCTTGTCACCTATAAATAATTTGACGCAGGATGATCTAGGGTTCTTTGTAGGCATTTGATAGGGGATGGGGATTCAGGGCTTCTAAGGCTGTTTCTCCAGCTTTGCTGTCGCATCATTCATCACGGAATTCAAAGCCAGGTTCCTACTTACTCTCTGCCTATAAAATTGGTCCAACAGAATGAGCCCGACTGAGGAGTTTAGGACTAATTGATTTGTTAACACTTAGAATCATTAAGGAGCTGAGATGAATTTAAAATCTGAAGCTGTTATTGGAAGCAGTGAGTGATGATTTTTAGATGGAAAAGTTGTAGCCCTGGTCTGGATCTGAGAAACACTGGTGATAGATTCTTTTAAAGTCTAAAAATCTAAACATGAAGAAGATAGAGAATTCTCAAATTAGGCATGATGATGATGGACCAATGGTGGATTCACAGGGATTAAGGATAGATAGAATCACTTCTGTTCCTTTTCTGGAGGGCTTGCCATGGATATCTCCAGCTCAGGTTTTCTCTAAGGGGACAAGAGGGTGCTGTGTGATGCTCCGTGCATGTTCCCACTGCATAATGGAAGGAGACACAAACATTCATTCCCAGTTCATGAGCAAAGCTTCATGACTAGGTGTAGCTCTAAAGAGGTGGGTACTACATGTTTTTATTTAAGGTGGGAGGAAAGACCTGGTATCCACAATACTCTCTCTGTAAACTGAGATGAGTGGGCCATCATACTTGTAAACTGGGTTTTGGTGGTTTTACCCAGCTGTTGCTGGATATGACAGGAAATCTATCTATTCTAAGTGTGTCCTTAAGATCTGATGTGATATTTTCGACTATCATCTGTTAGCTTAACTTATAAATGTGATAGCTGTTTTTCTGCATCCAGTTGACTCAGAATTTTTTTTAGCATATTATACTTTTATGCTTCTTTATTTCTTTTGATACAATACTGTGGAATAGGTAGTCAGGCTTTAAAAAAAAATCTCTTTGAAAATGATTCACAGACGTGTGGTGACTTACCCAAAATATTATTAGGCTGTAAGCCAGAAAGGAAATGTCTTCTGATTTTTCTCTAAGATTTATTTTACAACTCACTTATTTTTGCTTCTTGCAATTTTATCTAAATTATGGACATAATCTTATGAAATACGAGTGCTACTTTTGGAAGTAAAAGATTGAAGAAAAACTATGGTTAAGATCAAGGCATAAAAACTGACTTATACAGGTCTCTAGTTAATGAGGATTCTGCTGAAAAGTAAGAAATTTGACCAATTGCAGATAGACTGATCATTTGAATCCTAAAAACTAAGACAAAACAAATACACTAGTTCAGGTTGACATGGACCACTGAGAATGGACCTTGCAGAGCTTGGGTGAAGACAGAAGGGCATTTGTTCTTCTGAATGAGGGAAATATTTGCTCTTGTACTTCCTTTTGTAAGGACTGTAAGTAGAAATACAGGAAATTAATACTAAGCCTTCTGGTATTTGTATACTTCTTTCTAATTAGATATGGGTGGGAAGGATGGCTTCAGCCTAAATTAAGAGAATGATTTTGGATGATGTATATTCAGGCAGTTTGGATAAAAGCCTCTAGTACCACCTCCCCTCATTAACCTTGCAGATTTGGAAATTTATAGACTTCTGTGGTCTTGCTACTTCTTTATCTACTAGAAACATACATTTCGTGAAAACCTTATATTCCCTTTACTTTATAGAGTTGTTTGAGTCACATTAGTTTATGTAAGTAATCTATAGTATAAAATACTTACATATTACAGATTATTGTACCATAAATGGAAATTATATCTAATCTAATTTAATTCATGCACACATTATATTTATATATGTAAATGTTTAGAACTGTGTCACCAGGGGCGCTGAAGTAGACATTTTTCAGAGGTAAAGGTCACAATGGTATGCTGGTGCTGCCCCTGAATATCCCCAGGGATCAAGTGGCAGTGAAGGGTGGAAGATAGCTGCTTAGTTAGAAAACGTCAATGAACACGATTATTTTTGTTGTGTATGTGTTTTTCTTATACAAATTTTGTTCAAAAAATAAAGTTTTGAGTTAGGGTGGAGACATTCATGTTTTAGCTTCTGGGGTGTCCTAACTTCTGGGGTGGCAACATGACCTGAATAAAACCCCTTGAAACTGACATGTCAGATTGTTTTTTATCTTCTTTTAAATTTCTCTGGGATTCCAGTGGGTCATCACTACCAAAAAGAAGTTGTATGTTCATTTTTAAGTTAATTATTTATTATACTTGACAAAATTCTCATTTCAGCATATGGGTATAATCATGCACTCACTGTCTATTCTGTACACATTTATTGAATGTCTTCTATGTATCAGTCACAGTTACTACCACACCAGCAAAATCCATCCTTGCCCTTGTGGCATTCTCAAGCAATGGGAATGAACATATATAAACAAGTAAACAAGTCAATATGTGGCATGCCAGATGGTATTAAGTACTGAAGAGAATGCTATAGCAGAGAAAAGGGGAAAGGAAGTATTGTACCAAAGTGGGTAGCCTGAGGAAGTATTAAAAATTTTAGGAAAGTGTAGAAGCAAGCAATATGGTTACCTAGAAGAGCATTTCAGACAGAGGTAAGAGGAAGTACAAAAGTCCTGAGGCAGGAGAACACCTGAAGTGTTCAGGGAGCCGTAAGGAAGCCTTTAATAGGAGCAAAATGAGCAAGTAAGAGAGGGACAGGAGATAAGGTAAGGAGGTTCAGTTAATGTAGAACCTGTGGGACAATGTAAGTAAGACTTTGGTTTTTAATCTAATCAGAGCCAGAGACGAATTTTAGGAAGAGGAACAGTGTAATTTGACAATTTAAAAGACTCACTCTAGTCTCGTGTTGAATGTAGACTACATACAGTAAGGGGAGACCAAGGGAGAGCAGCAGGTCTTTGTAACAATTTAGGTGGAATTTAATAGTGTCTTGAACTATGTTCCAATTACTGTCACTGCACAACAAATTACCCAAGCATTGAGGCTTAAGATAACCCTTTTATTTTGCTGATGGATTCTGGGGGTCAGGGATTTGGAATCTGGAAAGCACACAGACATACCTGCTTTATACTATCCTGGAACTTTGACAGCCCAAAACCTGGGGGATGACTCAACAGCTAGGGACAAGTTTTATGACTCATTATAAAGGTTAGAGAGAAAAATTTTATTGAGAAGGTAGCTAATAAAGTGGAGGGAGACATGGGATTGAGGGAAGGTTTGTTGAAAGATGGGAGAAAGTAAACTTACTTATGTTCATAATAATGATTCTATAGTTGAAACAAACTGATGATGCAAGAGCAGAAGGGGGTAATTGTGGGAGACAAGGTACCGAAGTCCAGAGGCCAAGTGGAAGGTTTGGACTCTGGTGGGAGAGGGATACCATATTTAAGGAATGAAGGCTAAAAATGAGGGCACAATACAGGTTAGCTGGTAGATTTGATGATGGGAGGATGAAGGAGTTCCTATTTACCTGTTTGTATTTTCTCAATGAAGTGTGAGGCTGAGAGCAGGGCAGTAGGGAAGATGTAGTAGGTAGAGAGAGACATGTTCCCATTTGGAGAGTGAAAGGGATCTTAGGCTTACCCAGAAATATTGAATCATAAACATGATGTTAAAGTGAGAAAAATTTAGCAGATTTTATTCTCCAGTAACTTTAGTTGCTTGAATGTGCAACAGAAGCACAGAAAAGGTGAATAGCTGAGTTCAACTAAGGAGAGACGTGTCGGGCATAGGAAATATAGGGAGAGAGTGGCAGGGGAGTTAAGAATCTTTCCAAGTGAGTGATTACAACACTGTACCATGAAATTTAAGCTTGGATAAGGAAGAAAGTGGTAATGTGTGAGGATATGTCAGAACAATGAAAAGGTGATGGGGGTCAATGGATCAGAGGTCTCCAGCATGTCAAAGAATTGCAGGGATGGAATATCTGGAATGGGTGAGCTAGAAGAAGAGGAGGTATTGGGTAGGATCAATTAGAATAAACCCCACTTGATTGTGATGTATGATTCTTTTTGTATACTGTTGGATCTGATTTGCTAATATTTGGAAATTTTTACATCTGTGTTTATGAGTGACATTGGTCTATAGTTTTACTTTCTTGTAAAATCTTTATCTGGGTTTGGTATCAGGGTCATACTGGTCTCATAGGGGGTTAGAAAATGATCTCTTTGCTTTTGTTTTCTTGGAAAAAATTGTGGAGAATTGAAATAATTTCTTTTTGAATGATTGGCAGAATTCACCAATCATCTGGACTTGGTGCTTTCTTTTTTGGAAGCTTATTAATTGTTGATTAAGTTTCTCTAATAAATATAGGCTTATTCAGTTTATTAATTTTTTCTCATGTGATTTGGTAATTTGTGCAGAGACTGGGATACTTAACATTGAGGTTTTTGTAAAGGTGCAGATATTGATAATGACAAGGTCAATGATGACCATTATGCTCAAGTATCTCAAACTACTACTCCTCAGGAGATACTTTCTATGTATACAAACATATCTCTATGTACACATGTAAGGTGTGTCTGTTTACATAAATGGGATCCTATTATACTGATGGTCTTCAACTTTTCCCCTCATCATAATATATTTTGAGCTTCTTTTCATGTTAGTATTCATTCATTCTATTGGTTGACATACAACACTTTAAAAAGTCCCTGTTCTTATGGAATAGACATTTTAATGGGAGGGGAGTAAAGGCAATAAACTTATCAAAAACAAGTTAAAGAAGACATTCTTATTCTAATTTATATGCTAAGGGAAGTATATACTAGAGCGATGAGGTAGATATTGACATGGTCAGGGGTCCACATTTGATATGGCAAATGGGTAGCCTTCTTCAAACTGTCACTTGAATAATGAGAAAGAATTACCAATGCAAAAATATTAATGAAGAACATTCTAGGTAGGAAAAATTGTGGAGAAGTTAGTGAGAGTATAATAGATCTATATTTTGAATATCTGCTATGAACCATGGGTATATTCTAAGTCTTTAATAGTATAGTGCTCAATTTTATCCTCATATAAACCTGAACAGTAGGAAGTGCTAATTATTGCCACATACTGGAAAAGGCATCGAGCCACTGTCTGGTTAAGTGGACTGTCCAGGAGCACATATCTGCTGTATTGCAGAGGCAAGACTCAGCTCAGAGTTTCCACAGAGACTATTGCTGAGCCACTAGCTGTACAGCCTCTAATGTTTCTTTAAACCTGAAAATTCTGTATTTATCTAATGATTTTATTGATACAATAGAAGCTATGCCAGAAGTGAAAGGCTAGCAGAATAATATATGAGAGTGACTCCTGTCAAATTGCTTAGATTTTGTGAAAAGCAATTAGGAGAACTTGATGTGGTATTACACTATCCTGCTGTTGAATATGGTGTAATGCTCACTCACAGAAGCCAGCATATTCAAAACCAGGATACCATAAATAAACTACTCCCGTGACGCACAGACAGTGGAAAGTACATGATGTTGAAAAAATAGAGATATGTAGAGACCTACCTTTTCCATGCAATAGGATCTTGGTAGAGCCTTGCAAGTGTTTTTCAGAAACTCTATCTTGGTTGCATAGCCATAATTTGTCCCTCCCCATGTAACAGTTTTCTCCATGTACCACTTCCCCCTTCTAGCTGTCTATACCTTTCCTTTTCCTTGAATAGAGTGAATGGAGAAGTATCTGCTAGATGTTATCATTAATTCAGAGGCACATGAATTCATTGGAAAGCAAATCTAAATGCTAAAAGCACAAGGAGACAGAATCATTCAACTTCTTTTCAGTTGTTCTGTTAGTTGTTATTTTTTTTAGAGCCTCCCTGATTCCTAGGGGTTGGCATTTTTTGTATGGCTTACCTTCTCTAATTATTACCTGACATTTCTACTCTAAGGCATGAGAAATTATACTGTCCCCACTATTGATGAAACGTTAATACTTGAAAATCTAATCTCCTGTGTATTGAAAATTTCCTGTGTATTTTACTGTAGTAAAAATAAATCAGTGGACAAATTTAATTTTAATTTAAATCTTAAATTCTTAGTTCCCATTAGGCAGCACTTGCATATGCTACTCCAGAAGGAAGACATTTATGTTAAATGTCATGTTTTAGGATTGTTTTTCCTATGCTGGGTATGACATTAAGATACCTTTGCTCCAGAAAAGAAGTTCTAGGAAGTCTTTGCTGTCCCAATTGACAGCTGGCATCTCCCACAGAATTGGAAGTAGAAGTGGGAAGAGAGCACACCATATTTCCAAGAGGCAGGATATCAGTGAGAGATAACTGTAAAGAAATGAGGCAGTTGAGTGGAGAAAATGGAGTAAATGTTTTAGTTTCCTTGAACTATTTGCACATATTTTGGACCTTTATAAATTTTATCATGTAAACAGTTATCTATTGGCTTTGAAGGTGAAAGTAAAAGATTTAAAACCTGGCTTTTCTTAAAAGTATGTTATTGGGAAAAATTCAGAAGTAAATTGTGAATAAATATAACTATATTTCTTTTAAAAACTAAACAAATTAATCAATCCAAAATCTGGACGTTCCTTGAATAGCAGGAGAGGTAAGAATGCAACAATTCTTCTGAAGAGGAATCAAGACAGGATGCAATAATTGCATGTGAAAGATAAGATGGGTTAGAAAAATTGAATAGTAGCAATAAGACAAGATTCAGTAATTGCAGGGGAGAGATAAGAAAAGATGTAGTGACCTAGAGGGAGAGCTAGAGAAAATACAAAAGGGGATAACTAAGACAGGATGGGATAACTGAATGGGAACATCAAAAGCAGATTCAATAACTGAAGAGGAGAGATAAGAAAGTGTGCAATAAATGAGAAGGAGAGATAAGAATAAGTGAGAGAGGGAGAGAGAAAAGGCCAAGGGAGAGAGAGAAAGGAGAGAGGGAAAGAGAAAGAAGACAGGATGCTATAAATGAACACGAGACAAGTCAGGAAGGAGTAACTGTCGCAGAGATTAGATTGGATACAATAAAGGAGGAGGCAAGGTAATAGAGGGAACAAAAATAAATGGGGAAGACAAGACAGGATGAAATAAATGAGGAAGAAAAATAAGACAGGATGCAATAACTGAAAGAGGAAAATGGGACAAGATGGGATCACTGGACAGAACAGATGAGACTGGATGCAATAAGTGAAACTGAGAGATAAGATCTAATAAATGTGCAGGAGAGATAAGAAAGGATGCAATAATTGGACAGGGGCATTAAGACCAGATAAAATAATTGTGCAGCACACATAGATGGGATGCAATAACTGAACATAAGAGATGATACAGGATGGAATAAGTCAATGGGAGAGATAATGCAGCAAGCAATAACTGAACAGAAAGTGTTAGGTAATTGCTCTAGAGAGAGTCTCTTTCCTACTAGGGAAGGCTTCTTGGAGCTGGTGCCCTAGAAAGATTAGTGGGGTAGCCTTAGATAGAGAAAGAAGGAGCATTAACATCAGAGTCAAGAGAAGAATACAACAATGATACTAAGATATGAGTAAGGAACATTTAAGTCTACATAGAACATGTAAGTTGTTTTGATTTCTAAAAGAGGCATTAAAGGAAGTAATATTTAAGCTGAGACTTGAAGAAAGCATAATCATTTGCCAAATGGACAAGATTCAGAAGTCACACAGAAACAAATTCAGTGGTATGGAATCATTCATTCATTCATGCTTTCAAAATATAATTATTGAGCATGTATTATATTTAAGGCACATTGCCAAGTGGAGGGATAGAGGGATAAACAAGTTAGACCCAAACCTATACTCTTGAAGCTTATGTTTTAAGGAGTGAGAAAGACAATCTTTTTACAAAGAGGATTAATTTGATTTTTAATTGAGTTTTAACTGAGGTAATATTGGGGTACCCCCATCAGGTATTACCACCATAGTGTACTCACCACCAACTCACCCATATTCCACCACCATAGACCACTGCGCTTCCTTCCCTCCTTGTTCTTCCCCCTCCTCACTCACTCCTCTCTTTAGTGTCTCAGTTCTGTAGTCAGCTATCAAGGTTAGTTTTTCAGCTTCTCTTTATCTGACTACTAATTTAGTTTATACTCCATGCATTAGTGAGAAAAGGAAGACATTCTTTATTCGCAGTAAATGATAGTTGGAACATTACAGAGAAATCTGACCTCTCCTGGATGCTCTAGGAAGGTTTATTTAAAGAAGAAAAAATTTAAGGTGAGACTTAGAGGATGACTAGGCCTTAGATAGTCAAAGTATGGAGGGGAGAAGGGAGAAAAAAATCCTTGCAACAGAGGGAACAACATATGCTAAGTCCCTCTAAGAGAATAGTCACAGTCTATCCCAGGGACTGAGCATAGGTAATTGCCGCTGAAACATGAAGAGGAAGTGAGGAAATA
The DNA here is from genome assembly GCA_004024925.1 of Scalopus aquaticus. NCBI lineage: Eukaryota > Metazoa > Chordata > Mammalia > Eulipotyphla > Talpidae > Scalopus > Scalopus aquaticus. Next base: position 101,371 of record PVIJ01005303.1, read on the forward strand.
TCACACAGGGAAGCTTGCAAGGGGGCAAGGGCCATCAGCAAGATGCTGGTCTTTATCCAAAGGGATCATTGTAAGCTAGTGAAGATGTGATCAGATTATTATTTTTAAAAAGATCTGTCTGTCTGTGGTTTATATTCTTCCACAATGGTTTAGGCTTGGAAAGGAAGAATAGAGGTGTGGGAGACCAGGCAATAGATGATGGCAGTTTGGTTGGGGAATGACATAGAAAATTGATGGTCTTAAAAATATCCAGGAACAATAAAGAAAAATTGATTGACTATGGATGAGTAAAGGATAGGTAGATTTCAAGATGAATTCTTTAATGTTTAACTTGAGCAACGAAATGATTACTGTGTTCATCCATGTTCATCCACTATGGTGAAGAACAGTAGTATAAGAATAAAAGAGGGACTTACAGAGAGAAGATGATGGCCTTGAATTCACTGGGCTGTGTTGAGTCTGAAGAGACTATTAATACAGACGTCAAATCTGAAACTTAGAGGCAAGAACTAGAATTGGAATATAAATTTGGAATTCATGGGTCATTGGTAGTAATAAAAGCCAAGGGCATTGGGATCACTCAGGAAGAAAATGTAAAGTGAGACAAGATGGGGCCTGAGATGAAAACTTGGACCCCATCACATTGAGTTTACGAAAACATTTGACAGTCAGGTAGAGAAGGATGAGCTGATGAAAGAGTGAGGAAGAGAGGCTGGAGAGCCAGAGTTGTGGAGAAAACCAGGGCAGGGCAGAGTTTCGGAAATCAAGGGAAGAGATCATTTTCAGTAAGTGAGAATCAACAGGTGCTTAATATGCAAGGGAATGCTAAACTATTTAAGGATTGAGAAATGTCCATTTGATTTAGCAATGAAGAAATCACTGAGGATCATAGTGAGATCCATTTAGTAGAGTAGAGGGAGCAAAAGCCAGATTGGAGTGAGTTGAGGAACAGCCTTTGGAGAAATTTTATTTAAAAAGAAATGAAAAGCTCTGGGCTTTGCCTGCTTCCCAGGGGCATGGAGAGTTTAGGGTACTCACTAATGAGGTTGGCCTGACTGTACCCATTGTGTTTTATTCTTGATGACTAATTCCTTCTCCATAAGGTATAAGCAAAGTGTTTGTTTCGTTTTTTTTCTTGATGCTTGAAAGGATAGACATAGTAGAGAGAAAGAGACAAGTTCTTTGCAAATAAATTTTTTATCTGCAAAAATTGTAGGTACAAAACAGAGTGACAAAGATATTCACATTTTGTGCCTTTCTTTGGTCACTTTTCAACATTTGGGTGAATTACTCTTCGCTTATGATTTTTGTGTGAACCTCCCGGCTCTTCACCCGCAGCTTGTTGACCTGGGACTCGGCAATGTCAGCCCGTTCCTCGGCCTCCTCCAGCTCGTGCTGGATCTTACGGAACTTGGCAAGGTTGACATTGGATTGTTCCTCCTGAGAATGAATGGAAATACATGTATAAAGAGAAAAATTCAGAATTCCTAGTTTCTTAGGTCAATGAATTTATTTTTACATAAAAATAACTCTAGTAAATCATTTCTTAAAAAATAACTAGAGTAATGCTCTTGATTTTTTTTTTAACTCATTCTTCTGGAATTCATGGATAACATATAGGGGCAGATGATACTTGTTTCCAAGATAATCTAAAACTTTTCCTTTTATATCATCTAAATCTCTTAGAACTACAACAAAATATCCCGGCTTTCGAGCAGCTCCATAATTTTTTGTTGTTTGTACAGAATTCTGATAAGGGAACCAGACCTTTTAAGAGTGCATTATGCAACATATTTTATACTACATTAATAGCCTTGACTATAAATTATTACCACTTGAGTATAAATTATTATCACCGAGTATAGAAATTAAACAAGAAGTTGATTGTTTCCTAAAATAGTCTGTTTTTCTATAAATAGTCTGTGGTTTCTGATTATGTTTGAATATATAGCAGTGAATTTGATAAGGTCTATTTTGGTTTTGGTCTCTAGTAATCATTCTTTTTTAAAAAGCTTATTAAGAACCATCTAAAATATGGCATTCAAATTTAGAACATTAATAAAACATAAAATCACTAAATAATATAGTTTGGAAAAAACCCTCAGATCTTCCTTTTACAGATGAGACTAGCAGAAGCTAGTTCAGAGGAACTCTTGTAATATTTAGGAATATATATCCATACTTCCATACTTAGGAAACCAACCTTCTTTTACTATTTCATTAAGGCACATCCATCAAGGTGGAGTGCCAAAAATATAGTAGTTTGAACATAAATGAGAACTTCTGAGTTCCAGACTTAATATTTAACTATTTACTTGACACCTTCCCTTATGTACATAATGATATTTCAGCCAATATTTCCAAAACAGAATTTCTATTTTCTTCATGCCCTGAAAATCTGTTCCTCCCTTTGTTCACCATTTTAGCATGTGTTATACCATCTACCTAGTTATTCAAGTCACAAACTTGATGAGTTACCCTTGGTATTCTTTCTCTCACCTCCCAAGTGCAGCCTACTAGCATGTCTTGTAGTTTCTACCACTAAAATATATCTTGAATCTCTCCACTTCTATCTGCACCTCTACCACCTTAATTCACGCCATGGAACCACTTGAAAAGTGTCCTAAGATGTCTCCCTATATCTGCCTATGTTACTGATAATCCATTTCGCAGTAGCCACATATTCTTTTTTAAAAATGTAAATCATGGCACAAGTGACCCAGCTTAACACACTCCTGTGGCTTTCTAGTGTCCCATTGTACTTAAAAAAAAAAAAAAAGTCTACATTTATATCATGCCCAGAAGATGCTGTGCTCCATCTCCTATCTAGCTCTCCAGCCGTCTCTACTGCTTTCTCTCTGTTCTTTCTGCTTCTTCAACCAGACTTTGCCTTTCCTTTTATCTCTTCCTACAACATTTTTCCTTAGCTCATCAATTGGTTGGTTTCTTCTCATTCTTCAGATACCCCTTGAGTCATTTTCTTTTGATCCTCCCTCGTCTCATCCTTCCTTTCTTTACCTAAGTTGTCTTGGACATGTCTGAGACTGGAGGTGCCCAATACCTCCAAGGGGTTCTGAACTCACCGCTTCTTCAGCTTGTCTCTTGTAAGCCTTCACCTTGGCTTGCAGCTTATCCACCAGATCCTGGAGCCTGAGCACATTCTTGCGGTCTTCCTCAGTCTGGAAGAATATTTTAAAGAGTGAACTTCTAGAAAATAGGAATACCATCATATCCTGTTGTGCATGTGGTTTTGCTCCCCTGCAAACTGGGGTAAAGACTGAGTGGGTCATTTCCTTACTTGGTAAGTGAGTTCCTTCACTCTTCTCTCATGTTTGCGCAGAGCCTTGACGGTGTCAACATTGCGCTTCTGTTCATTTTCAACTTCTCCTTCCAGTTCTCGTACCTGCAAGAGGATGGGCATTTTAAAGGCATGTACTACGATTCATTCGCTCAATGGATTTCTGCTTCTTTAGATGATCCATAGCACATCCTTTACTCTGCTTTATATATTTCTAATGCCCTAATCATTCCACTGCCACCTTGGACCCCATAAGCATCTGAGCAACAAGGAATAGCACTCATTCATCTTTGTATCTCCCACATCACCTAGCAGGCTAGCATTCAAAATGCTGCATTGGATTGGAGTGAGATTGGACACATGCTGATCAGAAGACCCACCCTGGCCTCCAGTTTCTGGATCTGCTTCTTCCCGCCCTTCAGGGCCAGCTGCTCAGCCTCGTCCAGACGGAGCTGCAGGTCCTTCACCGTCTGTTCCATGTTCTTCTTCATCCGCTCCAAGTGGGCGCTGGTGTCCTGCTCCTTCTTCAGCTCCTCGGCCATCATGGCTGCCTAATTAGCAATAAATTAAATCAGTTGAGAGACTGGATATAACACATCAATATTCAGGTTAGACCACCCCTCCATTGTCATCTGCTCACGTCAGTGATGGCCTTTTTGGCCTTTTCTTCTGCATTTCGGGCTTCCTGGACTATGTCCTCCATCTCTCCCTGGATCTGGGAAATGTCTGTTTCCAGCTTCTTCTTGGTGTTGATCAGGCTGGTGTTCTGTTTAAAAATAAGTTATATATCTT
>PVIJ01005304.1:0-105444 GCA_004024925.1 Scalopus aquaticus
AAATTAAAAAAAAAAAAAAAAAAGAAAAGCCTTTATCAAAAATAAAGTAGCATCTTAGCAGAGACATGAAAGAAGAGAGAAAGCTGGAGGAAGTTTCCTAGTGGAAGGAGAAATTCACACTTGTGCCCTTTCTTCTGTTCAAGGGCAGCAGGAGGCCAGTCTGACTATGGCAGAGACAATGGGAGGGAGAATGGCAGGAAACAAGGTTCCCAGGTCTGGGGTGTGAGGAGACAGAGTGTGCAGGGCGGCCTGGACTTGGAGGAGGGGTCTGACTTTCCCTCTAAATGATGAGATTGCTGCTAGTTTTTGTTTTAGTTGTTTTTGTTATTTTCTCCTCCTGATCTTTTATTTGGTTCCCCTGTATTTCTCCTATAAGTGAAGCCATTCAGTAGTTTTCTTGTTCCTTCTGGCTTACTTCATCAGCATGATCCCTTCTAGCTCCATCCGTGTCGCTGCAAATTGCATGTGTTTATCTTTTTGATTGCTGAATAGTATTCCATTGTGTATATCTTCTTGATGCAGTCCTCTATTTTTGGGCTACCATAAATGAGAGACATTCAGCAAGGCGGGGGGAGAGGATAAGGGTTCAAATCGGGGGAGAGGCGAGCACAAGGGACTATGGTGACGGTTCACGGGTGAATTGGTGGTGGGGAACCTACGGGGAATACACAATAATGTAAAAGATATAAAATTTAAAATATGAAATTTAAAAAAGTGATGAGATTGCACTGAAGGGTCCTGGACTGGGAAGGAATTCACTCTGAGTTACACTTGAAAAGAATCACTTTGGCAGCTCTGCAGAGGGCAGCAGTGGTGGGGGGTCCTGGTAATGGCTGAGGCCAACGGGCCACGAATGTGGTGTTACAAACTGCAGTGATTTGGGTTGAATGTGGGTTGGTAAAGAGAGAGAAGAATCAAGGGTGACTCCAGAGGTTTTTGCTGAACCGAATACTTGAATTAGCATTTAGAGGTGGAAGATTGATGGGAAGCAAATGTGTGTGCACTCGGGAAGGCTGAGTAGGAGGCTCCAGGGCCCAGCTCTAGAGCTGTGAAACACCAGCGGCTGCTACACATCCCCGTGGGCGTGCAGATCAGAGATCAGTATGCTGGGGCGTCTCATGCGACAAACTGTGCACGGCTTTTTGTTTCTCCCTCAAGCGCATATGCCGAGGGGCCAGATGTATCTCAAGACCCTACTGTCTGTGGGGCAGGTAGCTTCACATAGATTTCCAAGTATTGTTTTAAGGAAGCAGTGATCACATTACCTTAATAACTGATTGTCCTGACTGAATGGTGAACTTAGGCATATTGTATGAGAATTTCACATGAAACCAAAATGAAGTCAAATGAATATCTTTTGAAAAGAATTACTGAACTTCGGGGCCTCCCTGGTGGTGCAATGGGTTAAGCACAGCACTGTGGAGCTGTTGGAGGGTGCTGCGTGAGTTTGATGCCCAGCCTGGCCGGGGAGATTCCCACACGGCGCAGCAGACCTCTCCTGCCTCGCCCGCTGCTCCCCTCAGCAGTGTATATTGGTCCATCTGCCTGTTCTGCTCCCCGCTGTCTCTGGTGAACCCTCTCACCGCCCCACACCTCTGGCCTGCACCCCAGCTTGTATGCAAAAATAAATAAATCTTTAAAAAAATACTGAATTTAAAAATGTACATTAAAAGATTTTAAACTAGGTTTTATCTAAGCAATAATGAAAATTATGGGGGGGAAACCTCTGGGGACAAGAGTGGACAGTGGAGTCCGACATATTCTCACAGGAGCAGACTGGACGTCCTGCCGTTGCTACCAAGGCCTCGGGAAAATGTTGGCTTTCCTGATAGTTCTGCAAGTCATGACCCAACCGAAGAAATAAGGACCGGGGATTTCAGGACAGACAAAAGAGCCTGCAGACTGAATGACAGCTTTAAGCCCTTCGTGGCAATTCTTGACTGTCCTGACTAAAACTCTTCCAAGAAATTTTAGGATAATGGTTTTAATAAACGGTCCCTCTTCTTAAACCATTCACATGATTTGGCTTTGCAAGTGACCGCCTGCAGGCTCTCGGGAATTGACTCTTGATTCTACACAGCAAATCCTTAGGCTTTATTATTCTGACCCATAGCAAATGCCACCCACCACCATGCATGCTCCTAGACTTAGAGCTGACTCAGTTTCTCCCCCACAAACTTTCAGGACTCCAAATCATGGCAAGCATTGAAAAAATCCCATATGAAAAACCTTTTAGGAGGCCAAAAGCTGACTTCACAACCAACACCTTCACAAGCCATTACTGGAACGCGGTCAGCCACTGGGCCCCTGTGATCATCTACGACTTTTACCTGCAGCTAACAGGAAGGAAGCCCAGGTAAGAAGTTAAGTCAGTAGCATAAGCGTGTCACTGCATGGAGCACTGGGGCCCCAGAGCCCTTAGCCCGCCCTTCAGCTCGGGGTCAGAATCTACCACTGAGTCTGACGTACACATCTAAATGTTGGCAGCACTGAGAAGCCAAAAAGCACCTCACACCCTCAAAGGCTCTGTCATAAGGCAGGAAGCTAAATGTAAAGGAGCTTGCTTGATGAATTCAGCAAGTAATCACCCCCTCCCCACACCAAATAAAAGTCATTGAGATACTTTGGGGTTTTCGAAATAGATCTTAGAATGTCCAGTGATGTCACCACACCTAGGCAGCGGGATGGTGTGTGATGGCTCCTTTTCACTTTCACAACACAACACGATATTCTTGCCCCAATTGTACAAATGAAGTCGCTTTTATAAGGGCACTAATCACTTCCAAAGTTTCCTCCTCCAGATACTGTCCAATTGAGGGGACTGGGTTTCAACATAAGAATTGGAAGCGGGGTTGGGGAGGACACACAAATTCTCATCTAGCAGATGTTAAATGATAGTAACTAAATGGAACCCTATTATGATGCTTGTATCTGATTTTACCCATCTTAAGAATCTCCCTGTCTACAAACAGAGCAATACCTCACTAGGTATCAGGTATGTGAGCATTAGAATTTGACCAGAAATAAGACCAAATCCCCCAAATTGCATGAGTCATTCCTGGGTCGTTTCTGAAGCCTGCCATCAAGCTTGGTTTGAGGGGTTACGATAAAAATCAACTGTTGTGTAAGCCAGAGGCAATTTACAGCCAGAAGACCTAGGTGTGGACTCGAGCTACGGACCCTGAACCTATTAATCCTCCTGTAAGATGAAGAGAAACACAGCCCGACGACCTAGAGCCCTGTTACAAGATGAGAGGCTAAAGACTTTTGTAAATTGTTACAAAGTTGAGCCGGTGACATAGCAGAGTGGGGCTGAAGCCGGACACCACATCGGAAGTGTGGTCCATCTTAAGCAATGGTGTGACATCACGAAAGCAGGGGCTTTGCCTGACAGGTCCAACCGGGTTGGAGTTTTGGCTCTGACACTTACTGTGGTGGCTACTTCATCTTAAGCTCACTTACCCACTCACAGGCATGCAGGTAAGAGGCCTACCTAACAGACACATTATGAGAATGTAGAGATGTCTCTGCAGCTGTCGGCTGTGTCCAGCAGCACAGAGTATGAACAAATAAGTTATTTCCTCTGAAATCTGCATTACAGTTGACAACTGCTTTTAGGTCACCAGTTGCTAATACAGTCAACACCTCTGCCCAGACCTCAAATCAATATATATATTTTTTAAGTCCAAGAAAATTCCATAAAGAGAAACCATTTTTCTAATCATCTCAGAATTCAACAAACAGTATGTTGTCAGGGAGGGTAGTTCTCTTGCTTAGCTTTTTTAATGTTTGCTTATTCTTGAAAAAGAGACAATAGAAAAGAGGGAAAGGAATTGATGTTAAAACACCTAATAGAATAAGCTCCTTTCAGCCCATCCCCTTTCCTTCATTTAACAGAGCTAGGGTGGAAAGGAGATGACTATTAAGGAGGAAATGGGGCGGGGGGGGGAATGGGCAATTTTTATAAATTCTCAACAATCATTGGTCATAATCCCTAGAGAGTAGAGGAAAGTCTTCACGTGGGGTGTGCTGACGCTTGCTCCTGTCTGGGCTTCACCTCAGGTTCACAAAGCTCATGAATCGTCTCTTGAAGACCTTGTCCATGTTGGAGTACTTCGTCAACCACAGCTGGGAGTGGAGCACCTCCAACACAGACATGCTGATGCTGGAGCTCAGTCCTGAAGACCAGAGGGTAAGTGCCGCACTCACTGCCGCCAGCGGCGCCCGACGACTGGCGTTCACTGCCTGGCTGGGAGGCTGACGAACAAAGGACACTTACATACGCAATTTCCCTTCTTCTTTTGCTAAGTTGGTCAGTGCTATCAACACACCGTCCCAAACAAATGTCAGGCAGGTGAGAGACCTAGGACCCTGGGCCCCACAGGGTTCACCTCCACAGCCCCGTGCTCGTCTCAGCAGGTGTCACCAGTAAGCCCTCAGGCCCGTCCTCCCTCTAACCTCCACTGCATCTCACTGAAGTGAAAATAACTTTATTGTTCGCAAACTCACTCATCACTTTCATGGTCAAATCAAAGTCATCTTTTATCCGCAAAGCTATAGGTGTGGACTTTTTAATGGAGAGATACTGTACTGAACCAACAGATGACATATTAAATTTGGAGTGACCTCTTCAATATTCTACATAAATTACTGTTTTCATAGTGAAGTAACTGGCTTATAAGTTAGAGTTCAGATGTGCGGCGCTGTAATTCAGCATCTGTGTGTGCCGTGTTGATCGCCACCAGGAGGCTGGACCCTGCTCGCCATCATGTAGCTGACTCCTCTGCCCTGTCAGCCCCTGCCTGCCTACCTCCCCTCCGCCACCACCAATTCCGATGTCAGAATCGAAAGATCTATTGTTTGTTCACTTGCTTTCGTTCTTTATGGTCAGCATACAAGTAAGATCATGTTATTTGTCTTTTCTGACTTAATTCACTAAGCAGAATCTCCTCAAGGTCCATTCATGTTGTTAAAAATGGCAAAGATTTTATCTTTTATTGAAGTTGAGCAGTATCACACTGTATATACACCACATCTTTATCCAACCAGCCATCAATGGACATTTAGTGTTTCTCCATCTTGGCTACTGTAAACAATGCTGCAGTGAGTGCTGGGGTTCAGTTATCTTCTCAAATTTGTATTTTCATATTCTTTAGCTACCCAGAAGTGGAGTAACAGGATTATATGATACATCTACCATTTATTTTTGAGAAATCCCCATGCTGTTTTCTATAGTGGCTACACATATTACCAGCAGTGCACAAGCCTTCCCTTTCCTCCACATCCTTATCAACACTTGTTTCTTGATAGTAATTCTAACATGTATGAGGCGCTGCCTCATTGTGGTTTTGATTTCCATTACCTAGTAACAAGAGGTGATGAACATCTCTTGTGTCTGTAGACCATCTATATATATATATTTTTTTGATGAAGTATTTAGATCCTCTGCTAATTTTTTAATCAGGCTGATTGTTTTTTGCTGTTGAATTGTATATTTTGGATGTGAATCTCTTCTTAGATATTATTTGCAAACATCTCCTTTCATTCGATAGTTTCTTTTGTGCTTTTTGGTTTGATGTTATTCCATGTTTATTTCTGCTGTTGTTTCTCATACCATTGAGACAAACTACAAAAAACAGCTAAGACCAATGTCAAAGAGTTACTGTTTTTCCCTGTACTTCATGTTTTCAAGACTTATATTCAAGTCTTGCTCATTTTGAAGTAATTTCTTGTATGGTGTTATATAGTCAAGTTCCATTCTTTTAAATTTTAGTTGCTGTTTCCCCAAAATCATTTATTAAGTCTTTCATTTTTTTCACTGTATGTTCTTGGTTTCTTTGTTCTAAATTAGTTGTCCATATTTATGTAGCTTTATTTCCAGGGTCTCAATCCTGTTCCATTGATCTACATGTGTAGTTTTATTTCAATACTTTGTTGTTTTGATTACTATAGCTTTATGGCATAGTTTGAAGTCAGGGAGTGTGATACTTCCATTTTAGTTCCTTTTTCTGAGGATTGCTTTGGATAGAGGTCTTTTATGCTACATTTACTTGCCAGCTAAAGATTTTCTGCTCACGTATGAGCCTCAAATACGATTTAAACCCAAGTTCTATATTTACTGTCATGGAATCTAATGGTTACTTGTATATTGTATAGAACACCAGGGTTGGTATTCAGATGTGTAGTTTAACTGAAATCATGGTTGAGTACCTGTAAAACTGAAGTAGATATATTTTCAGTCACATTTATATGCCTTGTATAGGTAAAAATTCTCCTAAGGACCATGTTTGAAATGCTCAAGTATGTTCTTTTAAAAACTAGCTTCAAATTTTATGTAGGCTTCTTTATTACATTTTCTTCAGGAATTTAACCCATCTGAACAACAGAAAAGGTAATTAGCTTGGAGTTTGACATTTTACCATTTTAAAATAACTAAAACTTTTGGGACAAAAGAACCAAAGCTGCAACAGATTTAACATATACTTCCAAAAAAATCTTAGCAAAGATGGTAGTCATTAATATTTGCTTATAATAGCCAAACTCTGGTGTGGTTTAAGAATTCAATCTGATTCACCCTATGGAGTCAGGATTCCAAACTAGGGTCTCATTGAAATCTAACATAGAAGTATGAAACAGTATAAAAGTAAGGTACTATTTACATATTTAGTGATGCTTTTGGACAAGTTTATGAAGTTTCTAGGAATGCACTAATCTCTGCTCTCTTTGAATTAGCCCAAATTATCTCCCCCAAATTTGAGCTATCTTGCAATAAACAAAAGAATAATAGAAATAAAACATACAGCCAGAGAAAATATGGATTAAAATATGAAGGATAAGAATGAAAAAATAGAACATCCATGTAGTCTAGAAGAGACTATTAGTCACTGCAATTAGGTAGAATCTGTTCTTGAGCTTCTGGTGGCAAAGGATACTCACTTTCAAAATAGTGGATGGACATACATTAGTATTCAAGAAGCAGATTTTCCTTCTGCTTAACTCCTAAAAGAACTTCATATAATGGTTCACTGAGACACACAGTGGAAAACATCTCTAAAGCAAACACAAAACATAAATTCTGTTAAACTATTCCTTAAACCTTTGCTTCCCAAAGCTTACCTTAATCCGTATAATAAAGCACCAAGATTTAAGAATGGAAAGGAAAAGATGCACACTTTATGTTTTGGTCCCCAATACATTCTATTCCATCACTTTTAAAAATAGTCCTCATTTACTTAAAATGAAATTAGCTTTCACCAATCATACCAGTTTCCTTCCTCAATTTCCTAAAAGGCCAAGTTTGTGCTTGATGTTTAAATTTTGCTATATAAATAGTAATCCATCCCATGTCTGACATAACAGCTCGATACCCCCCCCTTAGGCTGGACCCCTAAGTGTTCCAAATGGCCCCTCACGTCTGTAAAAGAAACTTCAGTCAAGTGGACAAAGTGACTGTCAGCAGTACTGTTCTGGAAACCCATCATCTCTTCTTGCCTTTCAGGTATTCAACTTTGATATACGCCAACTGAACTGGCTGGACTACATTGAAAATTACGTGTTAGGAGTTAAGAAGTACTTACTGAAAGAGGATATGTCTGGTATCCCAAAAGCAAGACAACAATTAAAAAAGTAAGCATGATCAGCCAGTTAATATTTATTATCATGTGTACCTAATTTTATACAGACAAGAAACTTTAATGAGGGGTAGAGGGGTTTTTTCAAGCAGTCACTGTATTACAGGTCCTCTGCTGTACCCTATAATATGTACCTTATAATATGCACTGTTTCATTCAGACGTCACCAAATCCTGGGTGGCTAGAATTTTATCCCATTTTCATCAAAGAAATTATTTAGGTACAAAGTAGCTAAGTACCCTGTCCATGGTAACTTGGTAAGTACAGGAACCAACTTTGAAGTCATCTGCTTCCTCCACCCCTCCCCCTCATAACGCGCTATAGAGAGAAAAGGCACAACGGTCCTGCTGAATATGGGCCAGTCACTTAACCATTCTTCAAGTCCTTTAACTGCCTTAAATTCCTTTCCGTCAGAGTCTGTAAGGGACAAATTATAGCAGTCAGCTATTATTCTACTAGAATGCTGGTAGAAGCAAAAGGTTTCTAATGCAGAGATGATTAAGATGGAAAAACAGACTGCAAACAGAGAGAAACCCACATTAGAACTTACCCTGTTAGTAAACAAGCACAGGTGAAGATCTGTGATGTAGTATTATGATCTAAGTATATTTAAGAATAGAAGTATGACTATTCAGCATGGAAAGAAGATAAACACATGCAATTTGCAGCGACATGGATGGAATTAGAGGGGATCATACTCAGTGAAATAAGCCAGAAAGAAAGAGAAAAATATCGAATGGTTTCACTTATAACAGGACTATAGGGAGGCCGGGTGGGAGAGAGACAATCAGTGGATGGGGGGGGGAGGGGGCGGGAGGGAAGCGGAGGGAGGGAAGGGAAAGGGCACAAAATGGAATAGAAAAGAACACAAGGGACCACGGAGATGGATCACAGGTGAATTGGTGGTGGGCTACCCAAGGGGAATGCAAAATGTAAAAGACATAAATAACAATAAAAACATATAAAAAAATAGAAGTATGAGCAACTCGGTGAGGTTATATTGCAGGCATCTGATCTTTCGGCAGAACTGTAATAATGCAGAAAGGCCAAAGGTCACATGCTACACCACGTGCACCCCAGCAGCACTTACTAAACACTTGCTGGCCACAGCCAGGAAGAGACGCATTACATTTGTGCTTCAGTTAACATAGTTGTTTTTCAATTCTGACTTAACTCTGGTTTTGTGTCCGTTCCCCAGGCTCCGAAATATCCGCTACTTCTTTAACACTGTGCTCTTTCTCATCACCTGGCGTCTTCTCATCGCAAGATCTCAGATGGCTCGGAATGTCTGGCTCTTCATTGTAAGCTTCTGTTACAAATTCCTCTCCTACTTTAGGGCATCCAGCACACTCAAGGCATAAACATTCTAGTCTGCTTTCATCTGGAACCTCTCAGATGCCTCTAAAACAGCAAACTTCAGTTCTCAAGATTAGGAACAATCCAGAACATGCCCCAGCCCCTCGCCTGGCCGAGTGCTGTCAGGCGGGCATCCCTTTTTCTTAGCTGTCTATTCTTTCATCGGGAAAAGGAAAGTTGTAACCTAGCATAGAATCATGTGCAGTTTAGGAAAAATTATTGTCCTTTCATATAAAATAGCAATGTACACCCCAGCTTTCCATGGTTAGCTTGTCTTTCCTCCTGCACTGGATTATTTTGATGCAATGAACATGTAAGAACACACTCAGAAGCTGATAGCAGTCCTGGTCTGGGAGCACTTCTGGGATATCCAGTATAAAGTGTAAAACCAAGACAGAGGAAGAAAGGTCTTAGAAATGCCATCGGAAACGTACTTCTTCCCTGAAAAGTCCTGCTTCATTTCTGTCCTGGTTAGGGATGGGGAATTAGCAAAGTGGATTCACATCCACTTTCACACCCCTTAAGGATACCCACTCCTGAAACTCCAAAAGAACCAAGAGGTGTTAAGAGAAAAACCTACACATATTTGCATTGGGAATCTAACCTACTGACAACTATAATTTCTAAATCTTTTGACTCCACAATTTTCCTGATAACCTTCTCTGAAGAGCTTCCTGCTTGTTTGTTCATTAAAGACCCTTACATTTAAGTTCCATTTTGTTCAGGCCTCAATTACAGTGATTATTGGGAGAGAAAGGCATGGTCTATAATCATACAAACCCAGTCCCCTGGCTTTGCTGTGAAAAAAACAAATGCCACCAAAAAAAAAAAAATTAATACTAGCTTTAGTCTTTTTGTATAAAGTGAGGAAGATTATTCTTCTGTGATCACCAAAATATTTGTTACTATGTCATTACAACTGCACAATATAAATAGTACAATGTAGAGCAGAAAAGACAGACTTCATTAGGTGACTTAAGTTAGAGAATAGCTGTTGTTTCATTTGTTCAAAAACATTTTCTGTATAATGCAAATAAATTAGTAAAATAAATATTTATTCTCGAGTTCCTATATTAATAACTATTTGCCCAGCTTTCCTCACATTTCGGATCGGTGCATGTTGGATTTCACCATTTCATGTTACAAACAAAATCTCCAAATACAGTATCTGAGGCCTAAGCAACTAAAAATAATACTACTACTACTAAACAATTACAAACATATTAATCACCATTATATTTATGCTACTTTCTGAAATAACTACTCAGATTGCACATTTGGGTGGGATGACTTGAAATGTATAGGCCTTGAGGGAAGTTTCTAGCCTGGTTATTACTTGAGATTTTTCTGAGCTCATAAAGGGCATTTTGAAAGAACTCTACTGGGCAGTGTCTTTCTCAATCTCAAATTCTGGAAACAACTTTCCAGGACAGCTAGCCCAGCTGTGGAACAAAGCACCTGGTGATCTTTAGTTTGCAATGTCTACATTATTTGTAAGTTACACTGATTAAAATACTACAGCTATGAAAACAAGATACAATTCAATGAAAATGGATAAAATATAAGAATGTACTATCTTTTGATCATGTGCTTACAATTCAGTGCACTGTATTGAATTGTATTTGATTATTGTGTTTCACTGAATCATTCAATAAATTCCACTGATCAAGTATTCACATTTTCACTTTTGATTAAACACAAATTTGAATTAAAAAATGTTTTTTTCTCCAAGTGTTTTATCTGTTTTTAACTGCTGAGTTATGCATGTAATCTTCCAAAGACACTACGAGAGCAAATGTAAATTAACATAAGATACATAATGCTTTTTCTTACACTCTTAATAAGGTCACATTGACAAAAGGAAGTGTGTTCTATCTGTGGCATTGAAGAAATGAGTTTTCTTGTGCTGATTACGCAGTAAAAGTAGGTATCTGTATGAAAGAAAATTCCTATTTTATATCAAAACCAATGAACAAATACTTAAATGCCTAATATACACAATGCAAGGGAAAGGACCTTTTACTTTTGTGAGGGAAAGGGACAATAAATTCAAAGAAAAGGTGTCTAGGTTTAAAGGGAAGTTTTGGTAATCTCCCAGTTCTACACTCACCAGATGGGTGGTAAAGTAACAATAAGAGTTGAAGACAGTCCCACCTGAGGCAATTTTTACTAGAAAAAAGTGAACTAGGTGGGCACACTGATAGGAAAAACATTTCTCACGATTTTATACTAACTGAACATCATCCTCCTTTCAATAACTGATTAAAACCTAAAGGTAAAAAGACTGCCATTAGAAGGGATTAATAACCCTAAAGAGCATCATTCTCAATGAGCACAACAAAGCAGGTCAGACTGAAGTTTCTAAAACCAGTCATTTTCACAGTTCACAGGAAATTGATGTCTATTTCCACACAGCTCTCTTTCTGGAACAGCAAGTCTAACTATGTTCCAGGAATATAGCACGGCCTGTAGTAGTAAGGCCTGGAAGCCCCACACACCCACGGAACGGTATGGAGAAATGCTCACCACCTAGATTGTTTTAACGCGCTTGAAAGATGGTAGTTTCCTGTGAAATATCTTATTATGACAAAAAATGTTTAACTAAAAATGAGTCAATAGCTAGAAGTAGTTCTTCCAACACATAAATCAACAAAGCGTGGCCCTACTTTATTTGAAATAGTGATTCCAAACTGCAACTATGAAGGGTGAGGAGAGGTGAGGCAGGCAATTCTGGTCATTTCTAGAAAAATACCCTAAAGAAATTACAGTACAAGAAATCACTAAATTGATTTGCAAAATTGCTTAGCAGAATTTACAAGGTATGTATTACATAGTTACAGCAATTGTCGTTAAAAGCCTGCTTCTTAGTTATGTAGCTTTCATTTACTTTTCCTCACACATTCTCACTTTTACCCTAAATTATACAAAATAGCATAGATGAGTTATATTTGGAAGAGCTATTGATCCAATTCCTTTTGGTAATGTTTTGCATAAAATCTTATATTCAACTCCAGTGATCAGCATATACTCAGGTTTTATGACACATTTGAAATGCGAGAAGTATGAGATAAATCCAGCCTCACATAGTAATTTAGCTCCATGTAAAGGAAAAAGGAGATGTAACTGAGTAAAATTTAAATGCTGTCTTCGTTTTCCTGTGAGAAAAAGAAAGCTTTATCATCAGATTGAGGCTTATTTGGAGGACAAATCATTTGTTTTATGGTTTATCATTTAATTTGGGAGTCCCCACACTCAGGACTGAAACACTAAATGAGTTTGTGTTAAGACAAAAAAACAAACCCACAAGAAAACAAATGCTGCTAAATAATGCACAGTGATTTCAGCACTAAAGCAGTATTTCACAAGGAGAGACAGAGCAGTAAGGAAATACATGGCTTGCTTACCTTGGTCTGCTGAAGGCCCGTTAGAGCGCCAAACAGAAGGGGCGGGAAGAAGTCCTAGGTAAGGCCACGCTGAAATTTTTTAAAAGGCCCTAAGACTCAGGGGTTTGTTATTTTTGAACAATCAAAAGTATGTACAGAACTCAAGTTCAAGACAGTATTTTAAATTTTGAAGCAGCAGAACTGTATGTGACTTTAAATTTTGGAATTTGAATTTACTGACCCAAGACATAAAAAGACAATACATAAATATGCCTAAGACTGCTATATAATTACATCTTAGTCATTGCTTCATGAATTCCAAAGTTGCTTGAATTAAAAATTATAAACTGTTACCAATTACACTGGTAATTATATAAACTTAGTTCTATTATAAAATGTGTGTGAAAAAATTGTGATGTTAATGACTTAAGAATTCAAACTTTGTAATTCTGAGTTAAGCCTTTCCCAAGAGGTATTCCAGAATATACAAATACTGCAGCAGTAAATTATTCCTCTAGATATTTTTTTACAGACCAATGTATGCAAACACAATTTCTTAAAACCCATTTCACAACATTTGAGCCCCAACATTTAAAATATTTATGCTGAAATACACACATGCAGATATTACTAATACCCCAGTAAGTAATAAACGTGGGTAACCTGGGTGAAGACACCCTGCACCAAAGCTAGAGCTGCCCAGCAGGCGGGGAGAGGCCTTCTCTGTAATGGAAAAGAAATTCTCGGTGGGGTGGACACCAGCAGATTCTGACGCGCAGGTGACTTCACGTCATCCAGAGGGATGGTGAGAATCGAGTTCCCGCCAAAATTCCGACTGACCGACCAAGAGGTTTCAAGTGGGAACCAATCAATGGCAAAGCAGTACTTTGCTTTAATGAAAATGCCTTCAGTCAGTTTTAATGGAAGAGATTAATCCTATTATAGTTTTGACGCGGTGTTTGGAAAACATGAATCATACAGAAGCACTAAAATAATTTTTAAAACCCTTTTAAAGATACTTAACTGTTAGAATCCTAACTGAACATAATTTGCAATCAGTATTTTTCCTTTCCATTAAAAAGAAAAGTTGGCTGACCTTCTGACAAGTAGATTCACGTAACACTTGAACTAAAAAAGCTAAAATTTGAATTCTTTTCAATAAAAATTCCTTTTGAGAGATGTCCAATCTAGTTTAACTTTGTTGGGAATAATATCTAAAGAAAAGAAACACAAATAAAGCTCATTCACTATTTGGAACCTGCTAGATTCAAAAATTATTCAACGCATGTGTGTCATCTGCATTAATCAGTTCACTTCAAGGCTCAATGATACACGGGGTAAGCCCTGACACTGTTATTCTCTGCAAATGCCAGTAGATAAGAGTTTCACTGCACAGTAGTTTTACCAGTTATTTCTCTACTCCACTGCATTATCTATTTCAACTTTCTTAAAGAACACCTTTTTAAAAATCCATTTTAAACATGACATCTTTGTTTCTAAAAAACCTGCATTTTTAAATCTAAGTGTTTAGTCTTGGCCTTATTACTTACCTAGGATTCTGTTTCCCCATTTCCCTAAATAAGTTAAACCATGAAGATCATTTGATGATTCTTTAACTATTGTTCTGTGATACACAAGAATTGGTGCTGGTGCACGTATTTCAAATACAGCTTTTAACAGCACCTGAAAAACAGCTCCCTGTTTTCAATCTTTTACATAGTGTTAACTTTTAAAATCAACCCTTAAATAGTAAGAAAGCTGGAACAACACAACCTAACAGGAATCAACACATTTCGGACACTCTGAATGCAAATACTTCTTTCATAACCAGGTTTTGCAATTTAATGGATGTTGTTTAACATGATGCTCTCTCGGACTCAACATTATCTTGCCTCACTTAAATATTGGCCTCACCCTTGCATATTATTTAAAGTTATGCTGTTGCCCACTCACCACAATCTGTATGAAATATTCTCCTTTTCCCCTCAGTATTTTACAGACTGATCATTTTCATCATCATTAGTAATGAGTCTTTTTACTTACCTCCTATCCCCACTCCCAAAGCACAGCAATAACAACAACGATCAGATTAGGAAATTTAGCCACTGTTTAAGAAACAGGCATCATTCTTCCTGTCAAAGTCTCCACTATACAATGTGTCCAATACCTCCGTTACCTGTCCCTGTGAGAATTCACCTTAGTCTTCTAAGACTTTGTTTTGAAAAGGTATAAAAGTCAACAGAGTTTAAGGAAAAGCAGTTACCTTCGTAAGACCAAGTCCCTGGATAAAGAGCCGCGTCTTTCTTTATGGCTTAAGGTTAACATGGCTCTCACCTGGGGGCTGCCCTGCTTCCCTTTATTAACAATGTAACCTTATCACAGCTTTTTAAAGTCTAGACTAGTTTTCCATATGTTTGACATATTTTATTCCCACATCATATCTTTTAAAAACAAGAAGATGCAAACATATGCACTTATCAAATGCCTCTTTCTTTAGAAGTGATTTTACTTCTTTCCTTCAAGTTCTTTGTCACCAAGAAGCAAGGTCTAATTTCAATACTGCCCAGGTGCTGTGAAAGTATCAGAAGGGAGCCTCTTCAAAGCAATACTCCAGGTGGGCTTACTCAGTGATTTGCTGCATAATTTCTTCTATGACATTTGTAACAGACACAACATATACAGGGTTTCAGTTTGGGGGGCTTATTTTTTCTAGTTGTGATTCCTGCTCCGCATTCGTATTTTCTTTTCTTTGAATATATTGCACAATATTTTATTATTAAAAAACGGTTTTATGTCTCAGGCAGAAAGTTTTTCTCCTTCATTCAGGAGCTGCTAATGTGTATTATTTTCTAGAAGAGGTAAGTGGTTGTCTGTGTGGCCATCCTCAAAAGAAACCTAGGGAAGAAGAAAAGACCAAAGTGTTAGCTTGATTCCCAACACTATTTCATCTTTCAACATGCTCTTTTTTGGGACAATTTCTTTCCAAGCACTGAAGGCTATAATTTAGATATAGCAAAGAGATTTGGAGAGCAACAGCATTTTACTATACCACTTACAGAATTGACAGGTTTGTAGGATCCAGGTCTGAAACGACAGTAAATTATTTCAACAATAAATTTTCCAATTCCATGTAACATGCCTATAATAAAAAATAAGTGTATGTTTTAGTTAGATTGTGCTTCTAATGAAATTACTTCATAAATTCATTATTTCCTAAACTGCCTTAAGAATAAATTCAAATGAAATAAGGAAGAAAATGAAGCAGTTTTCCTTATTCACTTCCATAATTAAAAATGGTAAGATAGGTAAACTTTAAAAACAATTAGATATCTTTTCAAAAGAATAAGGCCAAATAATCCTTGACCTTATCAAGTCAATCTTTTCAAAGGTGCTCAAGACATCTCACACCCATAATTGTTCTTAAATAAAGAACCATTTAAAACCAGTATCAGCACTACTGGATTTAAATGAAACTGTGACAAAGACTTTCATTAAAAAACAAAACAAACAAACAAAAAAAAAACACTTCACTTTAAAAATACATTCCAAAGTATATAAACTAGCAGCTCCATGTAATAACGAATAGGGGTTGAGGATAAATATAGAACTGTTTCCTTTCTTTATCTACTCTATGTAACTCAAATCTTCATAGTTAACGATTCTACAAGTTATCTTTGAGAGAAGCCTGAAATCTAAGCCAAAAAGGTCAAATATGATAACATAATTGACTGAAAAACTCGGTTTCCGGCATTGCATAGCTCAAAGTACTGTAAAATATGATTTAAAATACTGCAGAGTTAAACATACCTTAAATTCAAGACAATTCATATAACAGTGTCACTATTTCTAGGCAGTCTCTCATTTAACCCTATAGCACACTTGTCTCTTAAAGTAACAACGACCATTTTCAGAAATGAGAAATGAACTTAGAAAAGGGAAATGATCTATCCAAGACCACCACCACGTAAATGGCAGGATTTAAATTAAATCCTAGGACCCCCGGTACCCAATAATTTCCCAGAGATCACCGGATACGGTAGACTTAATTATTTCAGCACATAATGTAACTTTGGAGGTTTGGAATTACATCTTAAAAGAAAAAGTTCCTTAAATAATCAAAACATGAAAATATATTTCTTGCCCCTTTTAAGGAAAAGCATCTTAATTTCAGTGTAAGCAACAGATTTAGAAATTAGACAAATAAGGAATGGATCTTAACCTGTTGTTGAGAAGATTCCACCAACAATACCGCAGAGTCTTACAAAGAACTGCCAGAAAGGCATATGCTCCTCCGTCACGGTCACCATTAGAGAGCTGAGGTCGTATTTCATGAAGATCCCCGAGACTCCGTGGCTGCCGGCAGCATGGTTGATGACGCGTTCCTAAAGGAGAGCAGATGGTCAGAAAACAAGCCCCAGGTTTCCGGGTCCGCGCCGAGGTCCACGGAGCCCTCCTCCTCCTACTGCACCGGAGGGCACCAGCCTCGCAAAGAAGAGCCCTGCTAGACCTGCACTGTGTAGCCAAGCACATCACTCCTTATTCTTGGTGCGATGAGCTTCTGGAACAAGCCAAAGAGCGGGATCACGCTCTACTTTCTCTTCTTGAGAAAATGAGTTTACGACTGTGTGGTACATGCATCCCCACACCAAATTAAACAAGCCACACTCACATTTCACCCACTTTCAGTGTATTTCTTTGCTAAAAATTTATGAAATAGCTATTTAATTACTGTTATTTGAATGATTTATAAACAATTTCACATTTTGTTGTTCATTTTAAACTATGAGCTACAATAAGGATGAAAATAACACATACTTTGAAAGATACCAATACTTGATATCTTAGTTTCTTTCAATATCTGTTATCTTACCTTGAATGTTTGAAGTTAGAATTTTTTTTTCTTGAAAGGAATATAACTAAAATTATAAACTTACCACAGTACACCCACCGAGTGAGAAAATATTCTATTTCATTCCATTCTTACTATATTTCAAGCAGCTACCACACTGCTTTGTTATGATTTTGTGTGAGGTCCTGCCAGCATTTACCAACCTATAACTATCCTGCCAGCTTTAGGAATACAAATAAGAAGCTTAATTACCACCAAGGGAAACTGAAACAATTTTCTTTGCAGCACCATAAAGCCTCCCCCCACCCCAATTAAACACCAGAGCCTGAAGAGCCATCAAGTTTTCAATAAAGTGCCTTAAACTGAAAGCCCCGATACTCACTGTCCTGCCACAATTACAAATACACTGTCACTCCCTACACAGGTGGATGCTGTTTCAGAGATCAGGGTGTCTATATAACAGACTGATTAACTGTGGGTTCCAGGATCAACAAGCTCTCCCCCCTTTTCCAGTCCCTCAACTTCAATTCTTTTAAATGAGAAAAGAACTTTAAAGAAGAGGCAAATGACCTATCCAGTTACTCCATTTCTTTTTCAAGTGAAACATATTGTCACCCTGTCAGCACAAGGTTAAATGCTCTGGCATTCTTGTTTGTTTTCATCTGATTTTGTTATTTAAAATATAAACTATCGATAATTCCCTATCAGTGCATAGGTTTCTGTCTCATGCTTTTTTTAATTTACAAGTTTCTCTACTGTGAGGATAAACCACTAGTTTTCTACTACTACAACCAACAACACAATGAATAGCTTGGTACACACTCATTTTTGTACTTTTCTAATGTATCTTTGGATGCAATTTCTAGAAGTAGGATTGCTGGGTCAAAGGGCAAATGCATCTGTCACTTTATAGATTTTGCCAAGCATCCCTCCACAGACTAAGCCACACGTGCTCCCTCAGCAGTGGATGTGTGCCTGTTTCCTCCAAAGCCTCGCCACTGTGTAGCTGTGTAGACTGACTGGTTCAGGAGACCTCTGCTCCGAGTGAGCAAGGGGATCTCCCCATCCTGGCAGAAATGTTGAGAAGTACAATACATGCCCGTGGACACTTGACCTAGTTTCCCTCTCTTTCTGTACACACATACACTCATATTCACTTACACACTTGATTTTCTCCTGTAGTATTTAAAAGTCATCAACACATGGCACTCAGTCCTAAAAATTTCAGTATTTAATTTCCTAAGAATAAGGACTATTCTTCAATCAATGAAGACAAAGTCATCCTGTTATAACACTATCAAAAGAAAATTCCACATGCAGCAATGCAAATTTTAAAAAGCACTTAAATTTTACCTAGGAATTTTTCTGGACATGATACTAGCACAGGAATATTCACCATCTTCAAAACTCAATAACAAGAAAACATGACCCCAGAGTAGAAAAAAAACTGTCCAGTTCCAAATTCTGATCCTTATTGTCATTACATACTTATAGGGTGATACCCCCTTCCCCCAAAATTGCAGAACATGTCCTCTCAATTAGATGAACACAAAGCCCTACCTTAGTGAGTTCCAGAGTGGGGTGAAGGGCTGCGGGGCAGCAGAGACTGAGCCGGGCCAGGTGCTGACTCCTGGCAGTCTGGCTGGGGGGCACAGGGCTGAGTCCCGGCACCACCTTCCTCCCCTCTTGACTTTCTCGGACACCTGAGATCAGCCCAACACCCACTGCCGACCACAGGGACCTGGAGCCCACAAGTGGGAGCCAGGAGCACAAGCTTTGGGAACCGAACAGGAACTGATTCAGTCATAAGGTTACCTAGGTTGGCCCTCCTATCCCAAGACTGAGTGCAGGAGTCTGTCTCCTTCCAGAATTTTTCCCTCCCTAGCCACAACACTTAGAAACAAAAGAGAAACCCAAAACTGAAGCCCCAGCGCCACCTGCTGGGAAAACAAAATGCCCAAAACAAAAGCACCAAAAAGCCAATTTAGAAATAAGGTGCAAATAGAGCTCAAACTTAAAGACACAAGAATTTCAAGATAAGGTGTTAAAATATTTTACAGCGTGATTCAACTTACCCTTTCTGTCACAGAAAACTGATGGGTGTCTGCTGAAATTTTGTATGTATGTAGTTTTGTTGGCACAACTGTAATAAAATATTGGAACATCTGGTTGTCTAGAACAAAATAAAATGTTTTTTTTTTTCATCAATCCAGTAGCAACAAAACTAAAACAAATATATCCTTCCTTTCATTAAATACACCAACTTGAAACCTAGTGCCATTTATGCCTTAATATCTAACAAAACTCTCACAACTTTAAAAGAATGAGAGCAATATACTCATACTTGGTAAAACAAGTTCTCAGTAAAGCACACCCATCTATTAGATGATGTTAAAAGATGAATTAGTGACTTAGTCTGACAGCATCATCTTCATGTCATCAAATCTGGAAAATAAACGTGGCATTTTTTTTTATAATACAAAAACCGGTAAGAATAAAATACAGTTACAACAGTATATTCACCATAAAGTTTCTTCCAGTAGCATTTCAAGGCATCTAAATAAACCAAAATTGAATGAGCCAAGTTTTGGGTAAACACAAGGAACTGATACCAGAGCCAGAAGATAAATAACAGGGCCTCAGTACAATTAACCTAAAAGAGATGTACGTCACAGCATCTAGTGCTGTCTTTTTTTTTTTTAAGATTTATTTATTTATGCATACAAGAGCTGGGGTGAGGCCAGAGGTGGGGGTGGGGGTGAGAGGATTCACCAGAGACAGAGTGGGGAGCAGAACAAGCAGATTGACTGAAATACACTGCTGAGGGGAGCAGCAGGTGATACAGGAGAGGTCTGCTGTGCCATGTGGGAAGCTCCTGGCCAGGGATCAAACTCGTGCTGTAGTGGTAGCCGATAGTGCATAGTGCTGAGACTTAACCCTTGCACCACCAGGGAGGCCTTCTAGTGCTCTTTCAAAACTGTGTTCGTGAATAAAATACATCAGTTTTAAATGTATAGTTCATGGCATGCTGACAAATGCACTCACCCATGCATTTACCACTACCATTGAGATACCAAACACAGCATCACCTCAGAAAATGCCTTCAAACCTCTTTGCTTCAATCCCCTCTACTGATCTTACCCCAATCATTCACACTACCTTCCACTTTGCCTATTTTAGAATTCCACAGAAACAGAAAGATATGTATGTACTTTTGTGTTTCTTGCTTCTTTTACTCAACAAGAATGAGTTTTCATATCTACCAAACTTCTGTCTTGTATCTCAGCATAATTCAGATAAAGAAGGGTAAAGATAGGAGAGAAAGGCAAGAGTAACAATCTCTTCAAACACTAGTGTTAAAGTTTGATTTAATTTTATTTACAAAATAAAGATAATAAAACTTTATAAAGTTTATAACAAAATAAAGCAAATCCTGCCTAATTTCATGTACTACTTCCACCATTAAAACTTCCAAAAACGAGATTTTGACAGTTCTATTATTAATTTCAACTTAATATCCCAGATATTATCACAGATAAAATAAGGGCAAAGGAGTGTCACTTTGTCTACCCATCAATAAAAGGTGGACAGTTGTCAGTTTCATCCTTTGAATTGGTCTTTGATATAACGTGAACAGCTGAATCTGTGCCTAGTTTTGAGGTGTCTGACAATCTCCATCATGCTATAAACAGAGAGGAGGAGACGGAAATGCTAGAAGAAAAGGATGTTCAACCACTAAGAATTTATGAAAACATAAAATGGAGTGGTGCGGCAACACCAGAGCTGTACACACTGCTAGGGAAGTATGGGGAGGGGGGAGGACCGGGAGTCTCACCACGTGGGAGGAGTGAAGTGCCAAAGCAAGGACTGTTAACCAGAGGGAATCAAAAATCTGACAGGAAAAACCAGAAAAATGAAGCTGTGGCCAGAGGAACACTGAACACGCCTCTATCTGATATACCATGACCAGGTTGTGGGAAATACTGTTGAATCAACTTTCCACAAGGCACAGATTAATCCAGAGTTTACAGAGCTGTCCTAATCTGCACAGCATTAAGGATGTAATGGCTCAACAGTCCCCTACAAACTTCTGGAGAACATGACCCGAATGCACGAGACGTAGAGTGCTGATTTTTTCTTTTTGGTTAAAGAGGCCCTATAGAAGATGTATTAGGAAGCAGAAGGGTCCTGTCTCCAAAATTTGAAAAACCTACTGACACTCAGCTGACAGCGTTATACAACATAACTCTACTTCTTAGATTATACAACATAACCCTACTTCTTAGACTTTTGAATTTAGGAACAAGTAGACTTCAGTTTGGTGTAGAATGAACATTACTTCAATTAAAGATGAGATTACACTGAATAAAGTCCTACTTCTCAGAATGTCTCTACTCACACATTTGTAAATTTAGTACACTCAAGTTTCTTTAAGTGAAATATCCCCATACAAACAAAATTCTCCTGAATGTTAAATATTCTAAGTAAAACACCTTGAATATATCTGACTTCAACGCTAATGAGAAAATTTTTTAAAATTAATGTTTAAATAGAACCCAAAATTCTCAAGTTTTGCAAAATCCAGAATTCTAACAACACAGAAAACTTCAGAAGTTCTTGACAGGGGTCCTAAGTAGAGGATGCCATGCAATATGGCAATCAAGAAACTTCTGGAAATACAAACTAGATTACCTGCTACTAAAGAAGGAAAAATCCATCCATATTAAAAAAAAAATGACATTACAAATGAAAGAGGTTAAAACAAACATTAATAAAAGGTGACAGTACTGTTGTTACCACTTCTTACTGTGTTACTAGCCAAGCCATTACAGTGGCCCTCTAGGTTTCAGATGCCTATCAGACTTCTCTCATATGGTTTTAATATGGTAAACATGCATTTTAGCTTCGAATCTCTATGGTTTTAATATGGTAAACATGCATTTTAGCTTCGAATCTCTATAAAGAGCACAACTGTCCTTTTAACACTGAGACTTTTTCTTAACTTCCTTTGGAGAATATGGAAAAGCAGTTGTATCCTATTAACCTTTCATAGATTTAGAGAGCTTTTAAATTCAACTTATCTTGTAATCTTCTAATTTCTTACTCTTTTCTATGGTCCATTTTTTAAACATTTGTTATCATTACCAGGAAAAACGCTCCACACAAATCTCCACTTAAAAATTATCAACCATTTAAATAAACTTAAAGATAACTGTGTCTTTGTTACAGAGGGGTTTAAGAGGATTATTAAAAATGTATTAATATTAAAGTTCTAAGAACCATGGCCTACATGCAAATTCCAACAGTATTTATTAAATACTTACGATCTAGAGCAATTTTTTCAGTTCCGTCTAAAGGATTAATAATTCCTGGAACAAGCTCTCCAAAAGACAAATGATCTATTCTGTGAGAAAAGTTGTAAGCTAAAAGGCAAAAAATAAATCAATTAATTAAATTCTTCAAAACTATGTTACAGAGTGATTCATATTCTTGTCTATTCTCGAATAAAAATATCTAAAAACTGTAGCTATAATACAGTCTCTAAAGCCACATTTTGGGAAAAAATGGCTATAATATGTGAGAATTAAATGTACATGGGTAAATGAATTCTGATAAAACGCTACCTCAAATTCTATTATTTACATATAAATTAGCTTCTAAGAATAATACTGTATCTAAACCTGACAACCAAAAAAAGATTTTCTGTCCCAAATCATCACAGAGTGTGTGTTGCTTGAAGAACTACCATGATCTTCATGTGGCTAAATGACAGATCTCAGATTGGTGCTATCGAGATGGCAGCAAAGAGATACTAGGATCAAGTTCTCCCATAAAACAACTGATAAGGAGAAATAATGGCAAGTTCCTGGGAGAACATGGACCTGTTAGACAAATTGGGTGATTCAAGTAATTCGCCCAGACATAGAGAAATACTGCAACAACAGGGGATGGGAAGAGAGAAAATCATTAGAACCCTTCTCCCCACCCCCACCCACAAAACCAGCCGACGTCATCAAGCAGAAAAGAAGAAAAAGCTTGGAGACCAATACCCGGCGAATCCTGAGACATCTGAGAGCTCCAGCAGTGGCAGGTGGGCAGGCACACAGAACTGGGAGACCAAGAGGACCATGTAATTGGTCTCACCTACCAGTGGGAAAGACATGAGGGGGAGCCTCCACTGGGCAGGTCCCTACATCAGGGGCCTCTTGGTACCCCAAGCACAAAAGTGAAAGGAAGGAGGCCTCAGGAGCCCCATCACCCACCCAACTACCTCACGCCCAGAAAGAGTGATGATCCTCCCACACCCACAGCTGCAGTTCAATCTATGCCCTTTTGAGCTTTTTTTTTTTTGTTTAATCCTCCTTCAATAGGCTCCAAGGGAGATAAGGGAGACAGCCAGACCTGGGAAAACTATCCTACTGAGCCCTGTAGCATTCCCCAGTGGACCAGACTAAAACAGCAATGACTAGCTCACTGGGAGCCATCAGAGTCCTGAGAAGCCGTAAGAGTCCAGAGAAGCAATTCTCCCCCATCTGTTTGTGTGCTTTTTTTATTAGTTAGTTGGTTGTCTGTTGTTCCTTTTCGTCTTTGCTATTTCTTTTTTCTGATTCTTCTATTTTTCTTCCTTTTCCTCTTTAACTTTACCATCACTACTTTCTCTTCTCTTTCTGTTACATTCCCTCTTCCTCCTTCTCCTTCCTCTTCCCCTTATCAAGCCCTTTCTTTCTTCTTTCACCTTTGTTTCTTTTACATTTCATATCATCCTCCTCTTTCCTCTTATCCCTTGTCACTCTTTTTTCTTTTTTTAAAGATTGATTTATTTATGCATTGAAGAGCTGGGGTGTAGGCCAGAGGTGGGTGGGGGGAGGGGGATTCACCAGAGACAAAGTGGGGAGTAGAACAGGCAGACTGACTGAAATACTGCTGAGGGGAGCAGTGGGCAAGATGGGAAAGGTCTACTGTGCCATGTAGGTTAGTTCCCTGGCCAGTGATCGAACTTGTGCTGCAGAGACTGCTGACAGCTTCATAGTGCTGAGACATAACCCCCTGCGCCACCAAGGAGCTCCCCCCAACACCCCTCTCTGTTACTTTATTCTCTTTCGATCCAGGTATTCTTCTGAGACATGCCTAGAGGAACCTAGCAGTTCATCAGAATAATACATCCCATCCAGCCTGCACGCAATTCCCAGCACATTTTGCCTCAGTGTTTGTCTGGAGTTGCAGTGCTCCACACAAGACTTGATTATCACAGGCTCAGACGTTGGATCCCATCCTATATAGTGGGGCCCGGAAAAGCAGGGGCTCCTGGAGGAAATCACAGCTGAGAACAGCACCTACCATAATAGAAGAATGCTCAGATGTATACCCAGCCACACTGGCTCAGATACTAGGCAGACACATCCACATGCAGCAAGAGAAATCAGAAATCATGCCCACCAGCACTAGTGGTACAGGGGCACTATGAACAGAACAAAGCCAAAGACTAACAATGGGAAGAAAGAAAAATACAAATGATCAAGCAGGACCTTCTGGGAACAATACACCACAGAAAGAGAGTCAACATCCAGAACCCAATAATATGGACATGGAAGAATATCTCCATCCAACAGATAAAGAATTCAAATAGACCATAATAAAGACAAAGAGCTAAGAGAAAATACAGAAAGAGATAAAAATATAATTAATGAACTGAGGAATAAAATGAAGGAACTGGAGGATATCCAGAGATCAGTGGAGGAGCTCAAGAATTCTGGGAAAAGCCATGAAAATAGAATATAAGAAAAGGAAGAACAAATCAGTACACTAGAAGATAGACATAAAAAGAATTAAAAAAAAAAAAGGACAGAGAAATACAAAGGAAAAAGAATGAAGAAACACTTCGAGAACTATCTGACACCATGAGGAAAGGAAATCTAAGTCGTAGGAATCCCAGAAGGTAAATAGAGAGACCAAGGAACTGAGAAACCATTCAAGGAAATAATTGAAGAGAACTTCCCAAGCATGAATAAGGAAATGAAAATAAGATATAAAGGAAGCTAGAGGAAGACCAAATCACCACAATTAAAAGAAAACTACAGAAAGACACATAATAGTAAAGTCTCCAAAGGTCCAAGACAAGGAAAAATTAATGAAGCTGACGAGGGGGAAGAAACAGATAACCTATAAAGGAAAACCAATCAGGATGACTGAGTTCTCTGAAGAAACACTATGGGCAAGAAGAGAATGGGGAGACATATTTAACAAACTCCAAATCAACAAATGCCAACCAAGAATATTCTACCCCTCAAAGCTCTCCTTCCTCTATGAAAGAATAATAAAAACTTCAAACAAAATCTCCAGAAATTCAATACTACTAACTCCCCACTCCAAAAAATACTACAAGAAACCCTAAAGCCAAAACCAACAGAGGAATAAACAGGCAGAACAGAATAAGGTAAAGAACAGAATCACAAAAAGGCAAACAAAATGGCAAATATAGATGCCAGTGTATCAATATTAACTCTAAGTATAAATGGACTAAACTCTCTAATAAAAAGACAGAGTAGCAGGCTGGATTAAAAAACAGAATCCAACCTTTTGCTGCCTACAGGAACACACTTAACTACAAAAAAACAAACAGATTGAAAGTAAAAGGATGGAAAACAATCTTACAGGAAAATGGACCAAAAAGGAAGGCAGGAACAGCTATAAATAAGTACCTAGACCTCACCGGCTTAACAGACATCCATAGGACACGGCACCCAAAAAAGTCTGAGTACATATTTTTCTCAAGTGCACACGGATCATTCTCCAGGATCAATCACATACTGGGACACAAGACAAACACCACAGATATACTAAGATGAAAATCATTCCAACTATCTTCTCTGACCAGAAAGGCATCAACTGGAAGTACACCATGAAAAGAAAGCATGTAACCCATCAACCTCATGAAGATTGAAACCCACACTACTATAAGATCACTGGATCAACAAAGAGATCAAAGAAGAAATTTAAAAATACCTTGAGATGAACAATGAGAACAAAACTAGCCAGAAGGTAAGGGACACAACAAAAACAGCTGTAAGAGGTAAATATCTAGCAATACAGACTCACATCAAGAAATAACAAAGAACTCAAAGAAACAACCTAATTTCCCACCTTAAAGAAGTGGAGAGAGAACAAAAAACCGAAAAGCCAGTATAAGGAAGGAAATAATAAAAATCAAAGCAGAAATAAATGACATAGAAGTTAACAAAAATGCAAAAGATCAATGAAACCAAAAGTTAGTTCTTCAAAAGAATAAACAAAATAGACAAACCTCTAGTCAGGCTCAGAAAGAAAGAAAAAGGGAGAAAGCACAAATAAATAGAATCATAAGCAAAAAAGGAGAAATTACAACAGACACAGCAGAAATAAAAAGAATAATCAGAGATTACGATGAACAGTTATACGCAAATAAGTTCAACAATGTAGAAGAGATGGATAAATTCCTAGAACTATACAATCATCCAAAGCTAGATAAAGAAGAAACAGAACACCTAAACAGGCCAATTACCAGCAGTGAAATTGAAACAGTAATCAAAAGCCTCCTCCGGGCCTCCCTGGTGGCGCAGCAGTTAAGTGCTGCGCTATGGAGTTTTCAGCGGCCCGAGTGCAACACCCAGCAGGGGAGATTCCCACATGGCATGGCAGACCTCTCCTGCCTCGCCTGCTGCTCCCCCAGCAGTGTGTTTCCATCAATCTGCCTGTTCTGCTCCCCACTCTGTCTCTGGTGAACCCTCTTGCCACCCCACGCCTCTGGCCTGTACCCCAGCTTGTATGCATAAATAAATAAATCTTAAAAAAAAAAACAAAACTCTCCCAGAAACAAAAGCCTAGGATTACACAGCTTCATAAATGAATTCTACCAAACATTCAGAAATGAACTGGTGCCGATCCTACACAAGTTCTTTCAAAAAATTGAGAAGGAAGGAATACTAACAAATACGTTTTATGAAGCCAACATTACACTAATACCAAAACTGAACAAGGACAAAACAAAAAAAGGAAACTACAGGCCAATCTCTCTAATAAACACTGACACAAAAATCCTCAATAAAATCCTAGCCAACAGAATCCAACAATGCATCAGAAAGATAATTCACCGTGACCAAGTGGATTTATTCCTGGGGCACAAAGGATGGTTCAACATCTTAACATCAATTAATGTAATCCAACACATCAACAAAAAGAAAAATAAAAACCATCTGATTATATCAATAGATGCTGAGAAAGAATTTGACAAAGTTCAACATTCATTTATGATGAAAGCCCTCAAAATTCTTGGGACAGAAGGAACATACTTAACATAAAAAAGGCTATATATGACAAACCCATAGCCAATAACATTCTTAATGGTGAAAAGCTGAAAGCCATTCCTTTAAGATCAGGAACAAGACAAGGATGTCTACTCTCACAACTGCTTTTCAATATAGTACTGAAATCCTAGCCAGAGCAGTAAGACAAAAGAAGGACACACAAGGAATCCAAAGAGGAAAAGAAGTAAATCTATCACTATTTGCAGATGATATAATATACAAGGAGAACCCTAAAAACTCCACAGAAAAACTAATCAAAATAATCAAGCAGTTTAATAAAATAGCAGGATACAAAATCAATACACAAAAATCAGTAGGCTTCCTATATCCAAACAATCAATATGAAGAAGAAATCAAGAAAACTATCCCTTTTATAATTGAAACAAAAAAAAAATTAAAAACTGGGGAATAAACCTAACAGAAGAGGTAAAGGCCTACACAAAGAAAATTATAAAACATTGTTAAAAGAAATAGGAAAAGACACAAAGAAATGGAAAGACATCCCCTGCAAGGATTGGAAGAATTAACATTATCAAAATGGCCACCTACCAAAAGCAATTTACAGATTCAATGCTGTTACAATAAAAATTTCCAAGACATTCTTCAAAGAAATAGAACAAATACTGATGAAATTCATATGGAACGAAAAACCTCAAATAGTCAAAGCTCTCCTGACTAAAAAGGAGGAGAGTGGAGGTATCACACTCCCAGACTTCAAACTATACTACGAAGCCATAATAATTAAAATTGTGACACTGGAACAAAAACAGACACACAGACCAATGGAATTGAATATAAAATCCAGAAATAAACCCACATATTTATGGGCAACTAATCTTTGACAAAGGAGCAAAGAATATGCAATGGAACAAGGAAAGGACAGTCTGTTCAATAAATGGTGTTGGAAAACTGGACTGCTACATGCCAAAGAATGAAGCTAGACTACTCCCTCACACTATGCACAAAAATCAAATCAAAATGGATAAAAGAATCGGACAAAAGACCCGAAACCATGAAAAATAGAGAAGAAAATATAGGGAAATCACTACATGACATATAACTCAGTAACATTTTTAAAGACGCATCCCCCAAAGAAAGTGGATAACAGCTGGAATTATACCAAACTAAAAAGCTTCTGTACAACAAGAGACATTAACTAAAACAAAGAGACACCCTATTGATTGGGAGAAAATTTTTACACACAATACAACTGATAGGGGACTGATCACAAAAATCTACAAAGAGCTCAAACAACTCAACAACAAAAAAAAGTAAACAATCCAGTCAAAAAACAGTCAGAAGAGCTAAAAAGACACTTGTCCAAAGAGGAAATGCAAATGGCCAACAAGTATATGAAAAGATGTTCAACACACTTGTAATCAGGGAAATGCAAATCAAAACCACAATGAGATACCACCTTACACCAGTGAGAACAGCACATATTAAAAAAACAGGAAACAAGTGTTGGCAAGGATGTAGAGATAAAGGAACCCTCCTACACTGCTGGTGGGAATGCAAACTAGTCCAACTACTACAGAAGGCTGCGTGGAGGCTCCTCAAACTACTAAAAATGGAGCTTCTATACGACCCAGCAATTTCACTCCTATGAATTTACCCAAAGGAGACAAAAACATTAATTCAAAAGGAAACCTGCACTCCTATCTTTATTGCAGCACTATTTACAATAGGTAAGATATGGAAAACAACCCAAATGCCCAAAAATAGATCACTGGATCAAGAATATGTGGAATATACAGACACAGACAGACACACACACACACACACACACACACACACACACACACGGGAATATTATTCAACAATCAAAAAAGATAAAAACCCATGCCATTTGCAGCAACATGGATGGAGCTGGAAGGGATTAAGCTCAGTGAAATAAGCCAGAAAGAAAAAGAAAAATATTGCATAGTTTCACTTATAGAAGGAATGTAGGGGAAACAAATAAGGAATCAGGAAAAAAAATTATTATAATAAATTACAAAACAAAATTAACAGTAAGTCAGAGACATTCTGCAGGGGAGGAGGAGGAAGAGGGATCAAAATGGAAGGGAAGAGCACAAGGGACTGTGGTGATGGTACACGGGTGAACAGGTGGTGGGAATTCTATGGGGACTATACCTGAGAGGAGAAAGCACACATTATACAAAAAGGAAGAATGATGTAAAAATATATATAAAATAAAAATAAATAAATGTGACCAAACTGACTTTTCATGGAATTGCTTGTTTCTGTTCTATAAAGCAAACATTAAAAATAAACTTTTATGACTTTACAGTAAACGAACACAATATTTTACATGTATGTGTGTATGTCCACATACACTTTAGAAGTACATAAAGTGATACAAAGACACCATGGCTTTTCCTCACTGCGCTTAACTTCTGAGCCATGATTAAATGGAAACACAGCTCATGATAAAACTGATTAGACTCAATGAATTTAATTAGCTATTTTCTCCTTTGCACATCTGTTTTCAAAACAAGTGACTGTGAAAGTCCCAGCCTACACCAGCACTAAAATTAAATACTAAAAACACTTCTCAAGCCATTTTTACTGAAACAAATGCCTGACTACTTACAATCATGGTTGACGAGTGCTGCCAAGTGTGCATGTCCCCGGGGATGTGGAATTGCCCTGAAAGGAGGAAAAAAAGGTTAAAGAAAAAACATCTAAACATGAAACTTATTAAAATCAGAAAGGGGATCTTTCTTAAATTACATCTCTTTCTTAATACAAGAACATACTTTCCTATGATGTAAGTAGTTACATCTACTCATTTCACTGGGGCTGACAAACATTTCCTTCAAAGAATCAGGCAGCAAGTATTTTAGGTTTTGTGGGTCAAGAGGCAAAACCGAAGATATCATGTAGGTAGTTACATAATAAAACAAATTCTCACAATCCTTTTATTAATGAGATTCAAAATATAATAGTAATAGTCCATAAATGAGGATTTCTATTTGTAATACAAATGTTTTTGCTGTGGAAATATTCTGTTTAACTGGAGTTTAGAGTTAGTTTGTCCCCTTACAAAAGTGATCACAATTATTTATTATCTACTATCATCTTCAAAAATATTCATCCACAAGCAGTGGTTTTGAATTCACAGTCTTCACTGTCTGGAAGGCATTTATAGATTTGTTTCTTGGAATTTATTTGCTTTTTATCATGTCACTGCATCACAGATTGATCATTTGCAAAGTATGGCAGAATTTCCTCATATTCGCAGGTAAATGGGTTTTGGAACATGAAGATTTCCTTTGCACTTGCATCAAGGTAATAAAATATATCCAAATATAAGAATGGAGATTTTGCTCCTTGTTTTAACTTTTAACAGTGCATGTATCAATCGTGGAAAGCCCCTTAATTCTCCCACCCAGTCTCCAAAACCTAAGTTCCACTAGTTTACACTTGTTCTGCTTTTTTTTTTCTTTTTTGCTCAGCAAGCACATGTATTTTTATTGTTACTTATATCTTTTACATTTTGTATTCCCCGTGGGTACCCACCACCAATTCACTCATGACCCATCACCGTGGTCCCTTGTGTCCTTTTCTACTCCATTTTGTGCCCTTATTTTCCCCATCCCTCACTGAGTGTCTCTCTCTTATTTGGTTCCTCTAGATTCCTGTTAAAAGTGAAACCATTTGATATTTTTCTCTTTCCTTCTGGCTTATTTTGCTGAGCATGATCCCTTCCAGTTCAATCCATGTCACTGCGATTGCATGTGTTTATCTTTTTTGAATGCTGAATAGTATTCCATTGTGTATAAGTACCACCTATATGCAAACACCCAGTCTAAAAAAGAAGAAATTAAGAGATCCATCCCCTTCAGAATAAAACCAAAAAAATCAAATATCTGGGAATAAACCTAAAAAAAGATGTAAAGGACTTATACAAAGAAAACTAAAACACTATTGGAAGAAACAGAATAAGACACAAGAAAACGGAAAGACATCCCCTGCTCATGGATTGGAAGGATTAACATTATCAAAATGGCCATCTTACCAAAAGCAATTTACAGATTCAATGCTATTCTGATAAAAATCTCAATGACATTCTTCAAAGACATAGAACAAATACTGATGAAACTCATATGGAACCACAAAAAAACCCACATAGCTAAAGCCCTCCTGACTAAAGAGAAAGAAAACAGAGGGATTACAATCCCCCTGATTTCAAACTATACTACAGAGCCGTAATAATTAAAACAGCATGGTACTGGTACAAAAACAGACACAAAGAACAATGAAACTGAATAGAATACCCAGAAATAAAGCCGCATATCTATGAACAAGTAATCTTTGACAAAGGAGCAAAAAAAATGCTGTGGAACAAGGACAGTCTATTCAATAAATGGTGCTGGGAAAACCAGACAGCTACATGCAAAAAAATGAAGCTAGACTACTACCTCACACCCTGCACAAAAGCCAATTTAGATTTCCACCAACAAGCTAGTAGGAGTCCTCTTTCTCCACACCTTCTGTAAGACATGTTGAAAGTTTTCTAATTAAGTATTGGTAACTCTGTCCACTCAACAAAAGCTAAGGAGAATCACTCAAAGTCACCTGGCTTGCCTTTCCACTAACTACTGGAGAGGTCCATCGATGTCTTCAGCATTAGCGTACCGTCACTCTAATTGTCCAAAACTATCCAAAGAAAATGTATCTTCCCTGGACACACTGCTCTGGGTGCCACAATCAATTTCATTAACCAGTAGTCACTTCTTTACTTGGCTAATCAATGAGTTACTTGGAAACTTACTTTATCACATCATTTTTTTTCTCTCTTTTTTTTTTTTTTTACAATTTTTATGAAGAAATTCTATTTGTGTTTATAGATATCCCATTTTAAATTTTTAGATTTTTCTAACCATTGCTTTCCATTTATGTACTTCTGGTTAGAAAGTACATGGTGAGTTAGGAATGTAGTGATGAGATCTTAGTCTGGTAATAACGAAATAAGTAGTTTCCCTGTAGCACAGCTGTAGTGTGGTTGCATACATAAACACAATATGCTGATGTCAAATTTGATACAATAATCTATAACTGCAGGGTGTTTTTAAGGTACATATGAACACCCCACTTTTTTTTTTTTTTTTACAAAATTAAATGTTGTGGAACAGTAAAACACATGGCAATTGCAATGCTGTCAAGCTGTGACCACAAGACTGCCACTGGTAGCATGCACCCAAAGCGCAAGGCAATGGATGTCGCCTTCCCCACCCTGCTCTCATCTCCTAGATTGTAAGAAGCCATACACGAATCAATCAGCACTTTTCCTTCTCACACTGAAATATATCTTTGCACACTGAAATTTGAATTTCATATTTTTCATATGTTATATTATCCCGTTTCTAGTTTATTTTCAAACATTTAAAAATGAAACACTATTTCTCCTCCTGGATCAGACAAAAACAGACGGTGGGCAGCTCTTTGTCTGCTCCTGTAGTAAATTCTTGCCTTCCATTTCACTCTAAGCTGCCACCTCTCCAATTTAATCTATTCCTTTATATTTTCAAAATAACTGCTGTCATTCCTTGTTCTAATGGGGGGGAGGGGCAACCTTTCAAAAGATCACCTTGAAGATCTCCTTAAACAATCCTTTATTCCTACTCTACCCAGTTACTAATTCTAACACTTAACTGAAAATCTGACAGCAAAATCTCTTCACAAAACACCTTGTTTTTATTTGTAACCAATGAAATGCCACTGTCAAATTTTAGAATATGTCCTGATGGGTCTGAATATTTGTTGAAGTTAAGGAACATCAATGACCATCATCAAGCACAACAACATCCCAGAGGTAGAGCTGCTCCCTGCACACTGGCTGACCGCAGCTTTGATGTGGTGAAGGGCTCTGCACTCACTCATTAAGTGTGTTACCTCAAACTCACCACGAAAAGCAAGTCTACTGCCATCAGTTTCCATCCAACTGATACACCTATCAGTAAACAGGATGCCTGCTGTAAGTGTAAACAAATTTGGAAAAAGGAATTTTATGAATAAACAAACTACAACATTACACCGCACTTTAGTTGTCTCTCACCACCCATTATTTTCTTCTGGGAAGAAGAAAACACTGTGGTTTGTAGGATTTTAGATCATGTTTTGTGTTTTGTTTGCTATCAATTATTTATAAATTATCATTTCTTTAGGCATTTCTTTGTAGGAAAAACAGAAAATAGTATATAAAAGCCTATAGTTTCACAGATTTAGAAGGTCTTAAGACACTGTGCATAATCTTTTCTCTAGTGCACATTGAATTTTAAACAAAACTAGTTTTCTGTTAAAATTTGGTTAACTATTTTTAATTTAAGTAATATCTGATTGTTGCTTAAAAATCAATTTGAACAGGAAGGATATAAAGCTGAAGTACTTTCTGCTTTATTTGATAAGCCTGGTCTTTCTTTCTGAGAGAGAATGTTAGCAACATACTCAAACATATATGAAAAGCATAAAAATCTGGGCCTCCCTGGTGGCGCAAGAGATTATGTCTCAGCACTATGAAGCTATCCAGAGCTACTGCAGCATGAATTCAATCCCCGGCCAGGAAGATTCCCACATGGCGCAGCAGACCTCTCCTGCCTCTCCTCTCAGCAGTGTATTTCAGTCAGTCTACCTGTTCTGCTCCCTACTGTCTCTGGTCAATCCTCTCACCGCCCCACACCTCTGGCCTAAACCCTAGTTCCTGTATGCATAAAATAAACACATCTTTAAAAAAAAAAAAAAGACAGAAAAGCATAAAAAAATCTTCCTTCAAAAAATTAAAAATCAAAATATGTAACCCAAGTGCAGATGACTATAGTTCTCTAACATTGCTGAAACTTTATGCAGGAAGGACAGATGTTGTAAATTTATGTACTTCTGGTGTACTGTATTTTCTACCCCACCAGATAAGAATTAGTCCACATAAAATATACTGAAGGAAAAGTAGTCTTGACTATTGGGGGAAGCTGGAGGATGCCCTTTGGTTGTTACAATTATTGGGGAGGCGTTGCTATGGGCACTTAGCAGACAGCATTCAGGGAAGCGAGGCAAACTACAGTGTAAAGAGCTTCACACAAAATGACCGTTCCACATCACACATGGCTTCCAAACACTCCACGCACAGTCATGTAGGTGGATGTGATCTGAGGATGTGATCTGAGCTGGGAAGCTGACTTCATTTAAGTATTGAAGTACTATGTTGTAGTTTCAATACACACTAAGTTTCCCAGGAAACAGAAGATTAAACTTTGGTGTGTTCATAGTAATACAAAGAGCTTTCACTGTTGCAGGACATCACTTCCTCTGCTCGTGATATTGAGGGTTCATGTGCTTCAACCTGCAGCTGCAGTGATACCTATCTGCCGATCCCACATGGACGAGGAAACCATTTGCTTACTTCATTACTTCCACTGTATTCACGTTCAAGCATTTGCATATTGAAATACATATTACAAAACAGAGGAGAAAGAGCACAAGGGACTACGGTGATGAAATGGTGGGTGGGTGAAATGGTGATGGGAAACCTATGGGGTGATACACAATAATGTAAAGGATGTAAATTAAAAAAAAATTTAAAAAAAACAAAAAGAAATACATATTGCTATAAATCATGTTCTTTTTATTTTCCCTTTATATTACAGTTGAGAATATTGTGACTCAGAGGTACTGAGATCTTCCAAAAAATCAATATTGCACTTGACGAATCTAATACCAAAAAAGTTAAAGTGGGTTTATATGCTATCTCAGAAACGATATGGACACAAACCAAATGCTTTTGCATTTGACCCCTCTCATTGATGGTATAAACTATCAGATGCTGAAGCTGAAAGTTTCCCTCTTTCAATTAGTTGTGGAGAATACTGTTTGCATCTAAAGATGTAATAGAGTGTTCTAAATATCTCTGAGCCAACTGTTACTGTTTCCTGAATGAAACCAAGAAACCCTAAGCTTTCCAGATACAGACTGGAGAAAGAAAGAACAGGCCGTAATAACAGTAACAGAGCATGACTGCCCAGGAGAGTGGGACAACAGATGCTGTGGGACAGTGGGACAAAGCAGATGTCTGATGGGACCATTGTCAACACTGAAATCACTCCACATAACAGGCTAACTGAAATTTTCTCTCCCTAAAGAAAGTCTCTAGTTGTGTTCTTTCCTGCTTTCCAGTCTGGCCCTCCACCCATCTCTCCCTCCTACAAAAATTCCTAATCATCCACTAGAGTCCAAAGGTTTTCCTCAATAAATCTTGTGGAGATCTGCAAAGTAGTTTCTTATCTGTGTACTGTACTTTCCTTTACAGCTTCAGCGCAACTGCAGTAATCAATGTGATTCACTGTTTAAAGCTTGGATTCTCTCATAAAATGTCAGCAAAATTTTTCTGTTCTGTCTTTGGTATCTAGTACGATACTTTGCACAGAGCAAAAAAATGTCTTTTACAATGAATTGTTAAGCTCTGCAACTTTAGATGGAGGGGGGGCAGGGAAGTCAGGGGGAATCACAGCATCTGCCAACCCAGTCAGAAATTTACCAGGTTTACGTTAGTGTCTGTGCCAGGTGCTGCTCATGAAGGCAGGTGGTCTGCTGTCTTTCTTAACTTTTACCTAGCTGAACATTACCTCAGATACTTCTAATTTTTAGCTACATCAAAATACTTGTCTAGAATTAATCAGGCCTTAATTGATGAAGTCTACCAAAAGGAAAAAAGCAAACCTAATACCACCCAAAAAAATGAACAAATGAATGGTCTATTTAAGAGCTTTTCTGACTATAAAAATTTGTGAAGTGGAAGGTTTCAAATCACATTTACTTACAGTTCATTCATTTTACCACATAAAATATGACAATATCTTTATTTTTTGAAGCGGTTTTCAAAGTTAGTTTTTTTTCCTGAGATCAAAGCCCCAAATATCAGTCTCAAGACATTAAAAATAGATACAACATTTTAATAAGAGTACTGCAGCAGTTAGACGTATATTATTTGATTAACAAAGACCCTGCCTTTAACCAAGCTGCCAACTTGTTCAAAGTATTTTCAGTAAGTAAAAAGAACATACTTGCCCACAGTTATGTGAAAATTCCCTGCTACTTTATTGACATACAGATGACCATGAATTCTGCAAGCATCTGGAGGCAGCGATGAATCATCCTCCCTGATACAACAAGACATATTAGGGTTACTTAGAGTACATTCAACAGCATCACCACTTCACGGGATAAAATTTTGTAGAGAGGGAAAAAACGGCTCACAGATCAATTGATAGGTAATGTTTTAAATGTCTAAAGTAGAACAGCAGTTTTTTGAAGTTTATACATTTGTAAAAAATCATATGCCTACAAAATGGAATGTAATTATTACTTACATGGCCTATTTACACAAATCTAAAATTCCATGGTTCTTCAAAACTAACAGACTAAGTCCAATGAGAGAAGGCAAATAAAAAGTAAAGAATTAGTACAACAGAGGTTTACTATTTCTGATACTTGAGGGGCAGGGGAGGATGGAAATAAGAATGAGAAAAGGAAAGCACATTCCATGTGAGTTGAAATAGACAATGACAGGGTTTTCCTGAGCTATATAGTTTTCAGTATATATATACTGAAAGATCATTTCCACAAACACAGAATTTTTAAATATCAGTCATCCTAATCTATGAAAGTGAAATAAAAAGCCAAAATTCCTGACCGAAATGTATGTATCTTCATGACAATTAATATAATTTTATATGGAAATATAACATATACACATAAAAGACAAAAATTAAATGAAAATTAAATACCATATTGTGATAATTCTGATCAGTATCACAAGTATAAATTTAAGAGCCTAAAGATTTCTTCATCATAATGACATTTTCTCTATGAAAAATTAAATTCAGAGAACTAAACCATACCAACATTAAGTCAAAGCAAATTCATAATGAATAGGTAACACATTTAAGAAATACATCTCACCTTGGCGGAAGAGCTGTTGATGCACTTTTAAAAGCACTTTTAAATATCACATCTTGAAGTGAATGTTCTTCTTGCAGTCTACTCTGAACCACCTGTAGCATCCTAAATATATCACAAATAGGCAATAATTCAGAAATACAGTAAGGTTCATAAAGAAAGCTACCTATTATTTAAAAATGCCGATAGTTAGCTCACTTAAGACATATAAGGACTTTGTTCCAAAGTATCAAGTATTCTCTAGTCATCTCCTTGAAAGCAGGAAAAGTGAGGGAAGGTAGCCCAAGGCCCACTAGCTGGGCTCCAGAAGTCTCATTCCATCAGTAGTGATGTGCGGGCAGGCAGGGTTACCAATTTGCTGTGAACTTAAAACTACTCTAAAAAATAGACATAGTATTTGTATAAACGCATGTTGACATGTAACATATATAGAAACCTGGTACAACAAAACAAACACAGGCAGGCACTTAAAGGAAGCAAATGTAAGTCTGTTAATACTTTATATCCCATATAATGATAAAATCAACATTTCCTAGAAATGCACATGAAAAATAAAAAAGACATGAACCATCAAATAAGAACCCTGATAAAACTATTGAAAATAACAAGTCATTTTTTACACTGTAATTTCAGAAAAATCTTAAACCTAGAAGTAATGGCAGAAACCAAAAAGGCTATGTCCAGGGTCCAAGATTTACCACTACAGAAGGAGAGGATAACTTGGATCCTAAATATTATAAAAAAGCAAAATACAAACAGAGAAAACTGAAGTCTTTTAGTGAATTCTAAAGGCAAAGGGCATTTTGGCATGTACATTATTCAAGAATACTTTAGCCCATTTAACAATCTATGTTCAGAAGCAGAATCTGAAAATCTAGGAAGCTTCAAAAAGCCAGAACCTATCTTCAGATTTATGTCTAAAGATTTAAAATCTTTAGATCCAAAGATAGCAGAAATTAAAAACCACGTAATGTAATTGGTATTCCACTCTTCAATTTGCCAATTTTTAGTGCTGGGCAGTTGGAAAAGTGCTGGCCAACACCAAACTCTGTGTGTGTGTGTGTGTGTGTGTGTGTGTGTGTATGTGTGTGTGTGTGTGTGTGTGATTTCTGCCTCAAATGCACCAATAAATATTAAAGCTTATATTTCATATATTAAAGTACATAGAAAAATGCCTCAGCTTTTATAATGAAAACACAAAATCTCTGCCTCTACTTGTTACTAGTCTTAAACAATGAGTAAAATTCCACCTGAAAGGAGACGTCTCATTTTAACATTTCTGGATTAAAGAACAAATTCCATGTCAACAGCTTTTTACTGAAAGGACTAGGAACACATCGACACCTAGTGGTCAGTACTTTTGTTCTACTACATTCAATTTCAACTGTCATTTTAAAATTTCCCCAAATGGTGAAATTAAAAGAGAAAGAAAGTCCTTTGAAATGTACTTAGCAGTTAGAAAGAAAAATATTAAAAATAATTTGTAATAATTATGAATCCAGTAAAGCCTTTCTAAGCACAAGACACACTCTACAAACTCAAAAAAAGCAATACATGGGTGTGAGGGCTGGGAGCAAAGGATTACTGTAATATATAAAGGATACTTAAAAGCATGAAAAACACCAACAATCAAGCAATATGGGCATACAACATGAACAAGAAATTTCACAAAAAGACATTCAACTGATTCATACAGGAACGCTAATTTTAAAAGTGCAATACAATTTCACCCATCAATACGGCAAAATTTGATCTGGTTATACCCAGTTAGTGAGGTTGTATACTTTTGCGGAATAAGAGAAACTACTTTAGGCCAGTATTTGGATTAGTAAATGGTTTTTAAACATTCTCACTGAGAACTGACATAGAACGCTTCACGTGTTTAAGTAGTCTGATACACACGTATATATATACTGTGAAATGATAAAATAAGTCGGTTAACATTCATCACCAAATTCTTGCATTGTGATGAGAACATACTGAAAAGTTAAACATCTGAAAGAAAAAATACATTTCTAGAAACTTTACATGCATCTGTATATATTTTCACACAAGTGCATAAAGAATTAGGTTCAAATTTTTTCACTGAGCATGGTTTTTAACAGCAGCATCCTGGAGGAAAGCTAGTGCCTATCAGCAATGATCCAAAATGAAGTATCAATGATTCATCCGTAAACTCTCGTATTGCAATATCAGGTTATTTGGGAAAAATAAGTATTAGAACAAATGAATGGACTGATCCAATTTTTATTACTAAAGATATATATAAGAAAATATGCAAACACACAAAATCACACATGGGATTTTCTAGAAGGCCACCCAAGGAGTTTAATGTTATTACCATGAGTCAGCGGCACTAGGCTTATCAGATAAAGCAGAAAGCACTTCAACTTTATATCCTTTCTATTCAAATTGATTTTTAAGCAACAATCAGATATTACTTAAATTAAAAGTAGTTAACCAAATTTTAACAGAAAACTAGTTTTGTTTAAAATTCAAAGTGCACCAAAGAAAAGATAATTCAGTGTCTTAAGATCTTCTAAACCTGTGAAACTATAGGCTATTATATACTATTTTCTATTATTTCCTACAAAGAAATGCCTAAACACATGATAATTTATAAATAATTGATAACAAACAAAACACAAAACATGATCTAAAGTCCTACAAACCACAATATTTTATTACCTCTGCCACTCTTTTTGCTGTGGTGAAAGATCAAATAACGTCTGAAAGAAAGGAAAACTCAATCACTAGCAATGTCAACTTCTCTTGGCTTTTATAGCATATTTTTAAAATATGTCCTTTTAAACAAGAAATAATGTTACAGTCATTGTAAACAAGTATTTATGATTTATATTTAATCTTCTATTAAATCAAGCAAAAAATTTAATATGTGCTTTTATTTTACTCATAGCAAATATTTTCTTGTTATGGTTACCTATGTTTATA
This sequence comes from Scalopus aquaticus, assembly GCA_004024925.1. Classification (NCBI taxonomy): domain Eukaryota; kingdom Metazoa; phylum Chordata; class Mammalia; order Eulipotyphla; family Talpidae; genus Scalopus; species Scalopus aquaticus. The sequence goes on from PVIJ01005304.1 coordinate 40,466, forward strand.
TGAATGGTAACAAGTGGAAAATCTATCCTTATGAACAAAATGGCATTTCAGGACCTAAATCACCTAAATCATGGTAGTATGAAAATCACAAATAAAAATTGAGCTTAATGTAATAGTCAAGCACCCAAAACCTGTATTCTTGCTGGGCAAATGTTATGATGAGATCAAGTTTTTGAAACAAGCTGAACAATGGCATTGCAATTCCCAAATGTATGTATTCATCAGTAAAGAGGAAGTCCTATCTGCACACTCTCGTATCAACTCAAAGTCACACTTGGTTCCCTGAAAACTCATAGGGACAAGCTTCTCATGGTTATCACAGTATTCAAGATTTAACTTTGTAACAAAAACTCCTCTTTCAATTTCTAGGAAGGCAATTCATAGTAAAACATATTAATTCTACTTTTTAAACTGCCAAAATTATCAACTATTTCTCCATATTTTAAAAACTGTTCTTTAAACAAGAAAGAATTGCTTTCTCCTAGAAAATCCCTGTTCTCTATCCAAAGCAGAAGACTTGCTCACTTTATCCAGAAGTTCTGTGAGCCTTTGGATATTGAATCACATTAACCCAGAACTTTCCTCCCCTGTAACCTTTGTGTCTACCTAAATTCTATATACCACATGTTCCAAGTTACACTAACCCCTTTTGTGCGTGACAAATCAGATTAAACTATTTGGATTTCTCCCCTCACCAAACTGTTCACAGCATTTTCAAAATCATGCACACAAAGAATTCTAACATCTGTAGAACACACCATGGCAAACAGATGAGGCTTCTTGCAACTGTGCCCCAGCTCCCTTGCAAATGAAGCCATGGGAGTGGGGATGGTCTGATGCTCGCTTTGGCTTTCCTAGTATGCTCAATGTAGCACTAGCACAGGTATAAAGGGACTCGTGAGCACCCTACTTCTTGTTAGGTACTCTGCTGCTTATTTCTTTATCTAACTTAACCTTCAGAATCACTTTTTTTAATATATATTTTTATTGTTATTTATATCTTTTACATTTGTATTCCCCTTGGTAACCCACCACCAATTCACCTGTGATCCATCTCCGTGGTCCCTTGTGTTCTTTTCTACTCCATTTTGTGCCCTTATCCTCCCCCTCCCCCCACCCTCCCAAGTGTCTCTCTCCTATTTGGTTTCCCTATAGTTCTGTTATAAGTGAAACCATTCGATATTTTTCCCTTTCTTTCTGGCTTGTTTCGCTGAGTATGATCCCCTCTAATTCCATCCCTGTCACTGCAAATTGCATGTGTTTATCTTCTTTGAATGCTGAATAGTATTCCATTGTGTATATGTACCACATCTTCTTGATCCAGTCATCTATTTTTGGACATCTGTGTTGCTTCCATACCTTTGCTATTGTGAACAGTGCCGCAATGAACCTTCTGCATTTCTTATTTTTTCCTTTTTGCATGTGAGGAAGGATCACAAAAGGCTAAGTTGGTTTTTTCCCCCAAAATCACAGCTAGTATGAGTCAGTCTATAAACCCAGTTCTGTCACTTTCCATTTTTCAGATTCTTACTCTTTAAAGAAATGGTAATGAAATAAATAGCCAAATGCAACTATTACAGCATACTGTGTGATAATGGTTGAGAAAGCAGTCAAGCTAAGAGGGTTAGGTTTTTAAGATTCACAGAGCATATGAAAACATTCAGTGAAAATTTAAAAACAAAAGTGATCTTAAACTATTTTACATTAATAATTCTTATTTTAATATAAATTAGGACCAGGGAATACACACCTAACAGAAAGTTAAATATTTTTTAAATTACTGATGAAATGTTTACAATAAAATATTTTCAAGTTTCTAATATTCTGGCTAAGATTCAACTTTTAACTATGACAGATTTTGTTTTTCCTTTTAAGTAATTAATCAATTAATTTTTAAATGAGGTAACACTTGGGTATCCCCATCAAGTATTACCAACATAGTGCACTCATCAACTCACCCATACTTCACTACCACACCATTATGCCTCCCTCCTTGTTCCTTCCCCTCTCCCACTCCACCCCCCTCAGTGGTTAGTTTCACCTTACTATTTTATCTATTAACTTAGATAAATTTATTTATTAACTTAGCTGCTTTATATGCCACATATTAATCACATCATCCAGTATCTTACTCTTTCTGACTTATTTCACTTAGCAATACCCTTTCAAGTTCTATCCACATTGCCACAGATGGCACGAGTTTATCTTTTTTGATCACCGAGTGGTAAGTATTCCATTGTGTATATATATCACATCTTCTTGATCCCCTCATCTGTTCTGGGGCACTTAGGTTGTTTCCATAGTTTAGCTATAGTAAATAATGCTACAATAAATGTGGAAGTGCAAGTTTCCTTTTAAATTTGTGTTTTTGAATTTTTTGGACAGATGCCTAGGAGTGGAATTACTGGTTCCAATGGCAGATCCATGATTAATGTTTTGAAATACCTCCACAGTGCTTTCCATAGGGGCTGGACCAGTTTACATTTCCATCAGTAGTGTAGGAGGGTTCCCTTTTCTTTGCATCTTCTCCAGCACTTGTTTCTGGAATTTTCGATATGGACCATCACAGATGTGAGATGGTATCTTGTTGTGGTCTTGATTTTCATCTAATAACAAGTGATTGTGAGTTTTTTTCACATGCCTATTGGCTGTTCTAGTGTCTTCTTTGGAGAGAGTCTGTTTAGATCATTTGCCCACTTTTTGATGGGATTACTTGTTTTGCAGTGTTTTATGAGTTCTTTGTATATCTTCAATATCAATCCCTTGTCAAATGTATGGCATGCAAATACTTTCTTCCTTCAGTACGGTGTATTTTCGCTTTATAGTTTCTTCACTATACAGAGGCTTTTTAGTTTGATGCAGTTCCAACTGTTTATGTTCTCTTTCGTTTTCCTTGCTGTTGGGGACAAATCCCTGAAGGCATCACTAAAGCTTACCAAATGAAATGTTTTGCCTATGTTTTCTTCTCTGTATTTTATGGTTTCAGGTTTTACACCTAAGTCTGCTCTAACTTGTGTTGACCTTGATGTATGGTGGTGGTGATGTGATCTAGTGTCATTCTCTTGCATGCAAATGTCATTTTCCCAGCACCATTTATAAAAGATGCTACCCTTTTTCGAGTGTATATTTTTGGCTCCTTTGTCATAGATTAACTATCCATACATATGTGAGTTTATTTCTGGGTTCTCAATTCTGTTCCACTGCTCTGTAAGTCTGTTTCTGATCCAGTACCAGGATCAGAATTAATTATTTAATTATTGTTTTAATTATTGTGGCTTTATAATATAATTTGAGGTTTAGAAGTGTGATACCTCCATTCTCTTTCTTCTTTTGACAAATATAATTCTCCTATTCTTCAAATAATTGGCAGAATTTGCTTACAATGAAACATTAATGATCTTGTCACAATGAAATAATATAACATATTCATAGTTCTACACAGCATTATGCTACTATTTTCAGAACCATAAAAATAAAGAATAAAGTTAATGCTTCCCAGTTGGAGAAACAAGATATCCAGAATAAAAAAAGAAAACCAAAAATCAGGAACTTAATAAATATGAAGAAAAGAGGAGGAATGATACTCAGAATATGCAGAGAATGCTACAGAAATTTTAGATTAAGGTCAAGATGATTATAAGCCCCCTTACAAGCAAATTCTTACAATGTCCAAAGAAACATAAAAATAAAAGCTAGGATACTATCTATGATCATTATTTTATTTTTTTAAAGATTTATTTATTTATGCAAACAAGAGCTGGGGTGTAGGCCAGAGGTGGGGGGTGGAGAGGATTCACCAGAAGCAGAGTGGGGAGCAGCACAGGCAGACTGACCAAAATACATTGCTGAGGGGCGCAGCGGTGAGGCAGGAGAGGTCTGCTGCACCATGTGGGAAGCTCCCTGGCCAGGGATCAAACCTGTTTGTGCTGCAGTGGCTGTAGATAGCTTCACAATGCTGAGACTTAACCCACTGTGCCACCAGGGAGGCCCATATGATCATTATTTTAAAACAATTTAAGTTAGCTTCCACATGCTAGAAATTTTCAAGAATTTATGCAAGTCAGTAAACAAGGGAGACTAAACTGAGAATAAGTCCAGCGTACTATAAAAAGTCCAGAGAGGCAGCAAGTAAAACTGCTTGCTGCCAATTGAGAACAAAAGAGGTAAAAGGTAACAAAAAATAATAGGACACTTGCTACATAGGTGGTGTCTAGTCTCAGAACACTGGCAGGAGTGCAGTCAAGTGCCAGAAACCACGTGGAAGGAGCACCCACAGTAGTGCTATCCCAGCTGATATATGGCCTGGACAATAAAAGCAATAAAACACACATTGAAAGTTGAATAGTTATTCTGAAAATAGTTTGAAATGTAATGCAAAAATTAAAGTGTCTACTAATAATCAGTTAATAGTTTCATATGCTATAATATGGTACCTACACTTACAAGGTATTAAAGCTTATTAAAAATTACTACGAAATCAATTGCTTTGAATGGTCTAACAGGAATCAGGAATTAGAGAAGTTCAGAGTGTCAATAACAAAGTCTCTTTTCCTCTAAAAACTTGTATTTAAAAAGTGTGTGGTATCCAAAGGTATAATAAATGTTTTTCTGCTCAACCTAGAAATAATTCAGCAATCAAAACTGATCAAAAGGCTTTCTCTTATTTCCCTCCATACAATTGGTTACTTTTAATCCTCCTCCATCAACTTTGGTATTCACTTTGCATTTTTCCTTAAAGGGATCACAATGGTGAATAAAAGAATGTCTGGACAAAGGAGAGCACTACAAGGCCAAGGGATCAGCAACTCAAAGTAACTGGGAGTCCATGCTTTCTTCTCGAAAGGTTCCTTAGAATTAGTTCTGACTATGACTTGTGAGAACTTGCCCCCATTATGTAATGGTGCCTTTTGATAATTCAATTATGTTACAATTTGTGCAGGAAAACAATAAGATATATCAGAGTCTCCTATCTTTAGGAAATGGAGATGGGAAGGAAAGAGAAGTAAATGCAAATAAAATTTCTCTTCGCTGCTGCTTCATTTTTAATGATGAGAGAAATGCAGCACAAATCTTTTTAAAGACATAAATTTGGTAAAAGTAGAATGCAAACAGAATTTCCAAATCATTAGCTGGCAAGAAAATTTCATTACTATAGCAAGTGTAAGAAAAGGAAACTGGGAAGCATTAACAAAAATTACAAACAGGTGTGAAACAGACTTTAGCGGCTTATCCAATATGTTAACAAAGGTTATTTCCATGCTTTGGTATTAGATATAACTTTTCTTTTTTCCTCCTAAATTTTAACAAAGTATATGGATTACTTTGAAATAAGAAAAAAAGTATATAAACACTAGCTCAGATCAAACTAAAAGCACACGTGAAAGCTGTCTTCAAGAGAATACCATATAGCATACTATAAAAAAAACAGGTGAATCAAACTTACTGGCTCATAAACTAGACCATCTGCAGATGCAATCATTGTTTCTGCTAAATCCAATACATCTGCTCCAACATCTGTAGAAAAAAAATTATAAGTTTTACATTCTTTGCTCAAAGCCAAACTATATCTGATATAAGCTAACCAATTAAAATAACTAACAGGAAACTTAAAATGCATGAAATCACTTTCTGATGCAGCTTATTTATTTAACAGTTAAACCAGTAGCATTAAATGGCTTAGTGGAGATTATCCCAAAAATTAATGTTTTTCTACTTCTTGCTCAGTAAAAAAATATGACTTAGAGTCTCATCGTTGAACTGAAGAGCTCTGCAAAAATTGCCAAGAACCTAATGACATGTACTAAGTGGCTACTAAACAAAATATTAACGGATAAGAACTAAAAGAAATTTTCAAAGTTACTGATGCCTTTTAAAAAGTAAATATATAGGGAAAGTTTACTTTTAGAAAGACAAAAATTTCTATACTATTTAAACATCCAAATAAAGAAAAATACACTATGTTTAATAGTAATAGTACCCCATAGTTTAAAGTATATCTTTTTCTCATAAAACCACTAATATAAGTAAAAATAAATGGGAAATGGAAAACTGATTTAAGGTTGTCTGCGATGACTCTCTCAGAAACTATCTCCTTTTTTGGGTAAAATGACTTCAAACTTTAAAAAATCTTGTCTAAAGTATTGCCCTCTTGGTTGTTCCTTTTTAAGCAGTAATTTTAAATAATTACTGATACCTTTCATGCACAAACATACTCATTTTTGAAGGCAATACTGATTAAAATATTATCTGCCTGGAGTATTAACATCTCTCCACTGCTACTGGTATAATCAAGTGATGTCAGTGAAAACTGCAAAGGATAATTCATCACTATCAACTTAAGAGACTTGGATCTGCATTTTATTTATAGCTATTTCTTTAATATTTTTTTTCCAACTTTATTTTTTTTTTATTGTTATTTATGTCTTTTACATTTTGTATTCCCCTTGGGTAGCCCACCACCAATTCACCCGTGATCCATCTCCGTGGTCCCTTGTATTCTTTTCTATTCCATTTTGTGCCCTTATCCTCCCCACCCCCTATTTCTTTAATATTTTAACATAGAAAAGTAAAAGTAAAGGGTAGTAAAGCGAAATAGGATTTGCCTGTGGAATCTGGTTATAAAAATTGGTATTCTAAACAAGAAAGATAACAATAAATTCACAAAACTTTCCTTTGATTGTCTTCTATTAATTACACTAATGGAGAAGAAATTTACAGAATATTCACTGAGAGGGAAACCAACTTGCATTATTAAATAAAACAGAAGATTTTTTTAAAAAGGAAAGTAAAGTTACACCATAACCCATACTTATTTTTACAGCAAGTAGTTTGGACCATAAGCCACACATTGGTCAACAAGATGAAAGGGTACTTACACTGACACTTCATGGCGACAGTGATATCTATGTTGATTCTCAACTTACTAAAAGACAAAGGCAAACATTAGTAACTACAAATTAATCAGTAAAACACAAAAACTGCAAACCCACTGGTTTAGGAAAAACATGGATCTCAAGGAAAAAATATGCCAATGCACTTGGATAACATTTCTTATGGCCAAAACAAAGGCACTTTAAAAGTAAAAATTCTAGTGTGCAATTACTTCAAAAGCCTTTCTGACTTTAGTTTAATTCAACAATATCCTTTAATTCAACAATGGAAGGACTTTATTAGTAACTTTGAACAACTCAGAAAAAAGTCTTTATACAAACCTTATACAGAATATGCCTTTAAGAAGGTAAAACTTTCAAAAATCAGAAGTTTGGAATTACAAGTCTTCTGTCAAATAAATTTTGGATGCCCTCTAATATGATCCTCCTTAATCCTTACCACAGACAGACCTTTAAGTATAGTTTCACAGTTTTGCAGCTAAGTCACTGATATTTAGCTCAGAGCAGTGAAAACAACTGGCTTAAGAAAACATAAGCATTGAAATGGAATAAGGAAGTCTGAGTGACCCAGGATAAGGGCAACTGAATTGCAAGAAACATATGATGCTTATCTCAGTCACTGCTTTACATTCAAATGATCAGTTCAAATCAAATCAATCTTCAAAATGCCAATTAAGTAACCGCCATGAATAACAGAATGAGTACAATCAAAATCAGTCCTGTCCTATGTTTCCAATGAAAATTTTTCTCACTCTGATCATTTTCATCTGGTTTCACCAAGAATTACAGATTTTAAGAGCTTCACTGAATCTTACAGTTGCATACAGCTCAAACTGTCTTCCAAATAACCCTGGAACTAGATCCAGGAGATGCTGTAAGAACCAAAGGTTGAGGCCAAGTAAACATCCCCATTACACTTATGTGGTGAACTAGATACTTCGTTTGTAAAATATAAAAACGGTTTCACTGGGACTAAAAACAAATGGCATAAAAAAATACTCATTATAGATGAAGAAGCTGAGACCCCAAAGAAGCAAGTTACGTGACTTGCCCAAGGTTACACGGCAGTTTACAAATGTTGACTAATTTCTCATAAAATCCATTTAAAAAGTACTATTAGCCCCACTTTACAGAAAAGAAAGCTGAAGCACAGGAAGATATATGAATTTATTAACTTCCTTAAGTCACACAGCTATTAAATGGAAGCCCTATGGTTGGAAATGAGAAAGGAGATGGGTGTCCCCATGCACTGCGATGCTAATATTATAAATCAATTATCTTTGGTCAATGAAAAATAAAAGTAAAATATTTTTTATTTCCTTATGAAATTATATTTTGATATATTTACATTGAGATTTAGATTAGATATAATCTATAAAAATCAAGTATATGCAGTATATCTTTAGACAACTTACTGCCCAGTTCAGACAGCTGTGTAAGGTATTAGAAAATCTATAAAGAGCAAACAGTTTCAAAACATTAAATAATTTCCACCATTTAAGAAAAAATATGTTCTCCTAAACTTTTTAAACAAGTTTTATTAAATCAGAGATGTTCTCTTTTAGAACTGAATCAGTATTTAAAAGATTCTAAAATGTTTCAACCAATGTAAGCAATTAATGAAAATCAGGAACACTTCTTAAAATATTAATCTAATACAACAGTTCAGACCTTGTTTTTTTTAAAAAGGATGCCTTTTAAAAACAAGTTTGATCTATAAGTCTTTCAAGAAGAAAAAAAGTTACCTAGAAAAGTCTTTGTCTACTTCATATTCATACTTCATCCATGTATCTTGATATACTGAAAATTCCATTATGGTTAATAAAGCCATAGTGGTAAATGCTATTAGAGAAACTGAGAAATCCAACAAAGAAAAAAATAAGAGAATTAAAATAATCCAAAGTACACAACCATGAACTATTTTAAGTGAAGTTAAAATTAGCAAAGTATGCCCTATATAGTTACATTTGAATGAATAAAAAATTTTTCTTAATTTTTTTTTCCTAAAACAGCTCAAAAATCAGTATCTTATGAACACAGATATCACACAAACATATGTACTGTGAGAAAACATTTTATTTCCTCAATTTTAAGGGACTCTTCCATCAGATTGGCCAAAATTTTACAAGACACAAATTTTTTAGTTTCTTATATATAATGTCAGACAGGATAAATGAAGAAAGTAAACATATGCTTTACAACACAGACTTGACAATAGTCTCCTCAAAATTAAAAATGCATCCATGCCTATAGCCCACTTTAATAAACAAAAAATAAAACCAGTCTAAGTCTTTACATCCTAAGAGGCCACAATGCGTGCCAGAAATTCAAACCACCTCTCCAAATCTCCAATAAAACTCGCATCTGCTTTATAATATCCAGCCCATTTATATCATTTCACTTATAGAAGCAAATGAAAGATGGGACAAAAGAGAAAGAATTGTCATATACTGTGACTCCCCCCCCCCAAAAAAAAAAACACATTAAAATGGACTGTGTACCAAGAACAAAAAAATTTCATTAATAGAATTTAATCGTGAGATTAGAAATAGCAAGCAACTTATATATTTTACCAAATGAAAAGTCAATCTTTTGTAAATACACTATTTAATTAGCTCTTCATGGAAAAATAATAGCAACTGTTAAAGTCACATTTTTAACAATTATTATTTATACTTATTTTATTTAACAAATACATCTATCTGTATCAAGTACTTTTCTAAGCATTTTATAAATATTAACTTATCTAATTGTTTCAGCAACCCTACTAGGTAAATTATACTATTATTTCCATTTCCCAGGAGAATAAAACAAGATGAATGCTCATATTCAAGTAATTGGGAAGGGGTAGAGGTGAGATTTTAATTTTGACAGTCTGGTTCCAAAGTCTAAGCTTTTAACTACTACCCCAGGCTGCCTCTCTTCAGGAGAATGAAATGTAAGAGTTATAATGTCTGAATTGACTGATTTTAACCCAAATAGGACTGAGGCAGTTTTAACATCAATAAATACTTCTTCCAAGTTCAATTCTATTTACATATGATAATCTCGTTGATATAATTATACAACTGAAGAGCACCAAAGCAATGAAAGTGGATTAACTTGTTCAGCAATGTTTTGATAAGCACTGTTAAATGCACTGAATGCCCTGGGCTAGAGTTCTCCTTGAACAGAAACAGGTGAACCTGTGACATGAGGGCAGGCCAGTCACAAGGTTACTGCACATGGCATGGCAGAGTTTGTCTCAGCCACTACTGTTGATGGCTCTCTCAGAAGCTGCACGTAGAGAAGTGTCCACATGAACTGATACCCACCTGTACCCCCACTGGCTGAGGTTTCCACATAGCTGTCAGGAACCTTTGGAAAGGCATCCAACTCTTTCACCAAATTTAAGGTTTTTTTCCGATTCAATCGCCTCATCTTCAGAAAAACCTTCCTCTTCCTTCATATAGTCATACTAAGGAATTAATGGTCAATAAATGAATCTTCTAAAATGACTGAACAAAGGTTTCTTTTAATTTTAGGTAAGTAACAAGTCCTTGGAACAATTCAACATTCTTATTCCTCCTTGAAAAAAGAAACTTAACACTTATCCACACCACCGATTTACATAAAGATATTAAATAGCAAAAAAAAAAAAGTAAATCCAATCACGTGTAATATTTAGACATATAAATTAAAAGAATAACTTTTCTCCTATTAAATTAGCAAATATATAAAAAATAGTACATTCCCACTATGGATGGCATGGATGACAATGAACTAAAGTATTTCTCATTGTTATTTTTAAATAAAATTAGAAAAAACTCCTACTAGTCAATACACAAATTATGATGAATTAAAAGCTCTGAAAGCTATATTAGCACTGAAAATCTTAGAAAACATTAAAGACCTGGAGATGTGTGGGTCAGTTTTATGGGAAAGATACATGAGAAACAAATCCAAAGTATATACACAACAGAGATAAAAGGAGATCACAGGAGTATTTCAACTGTTCTTGTCATAAAGTTTTGGACTTTCCAAATTATCTACTTTTATGATAAAAATATTTTAAAATCAACTGCTGGCTATTTTTGGTCAGTGGGCCAACTACATTTAAACATGTTGCAAATGATACAAATGATACAAATGATAACTGAATTGTCAAATATTAATATAATTTTTCTAAGATTGACACTACAAAGCATTACCAAAAATCAGCTGCATTAATAAAATCAACACCTAACAACGTAATAAATCAAATAGCTGCAGAAGTAGCTAAAAGAAAAAAAGAAAGTCCCTAGAAGGAAGCAGAAAGACCTGTCTGAAATCCACTGGGTGGGACTGGTACAGAAACGGCATTTGCATAGAGAGGAGGTGAGAGAAATCAAAACTGGCTGTAACAGGAGCACCCAGACCAGAGGCACTGCTGACCAGCCCAGGAGCTATGCCCTAAAGGGCAACTGCAGGCATCTATAGGTAGAATTCATTTGTCATTCAAAGCATCCAACTAATTCCTTGGCTGGTTCCATGCTCACAAGTTTATATTCAATTACAATTTTGCTTCTTATGTATATGGTTATTCTTTAAAAAAAAGAAAGAAAGAAAGAAAGAAAAGCATGTACACAAAACAGACGAGATTATGATCCCCACGAGTCATAACAGGTCATTCTTACATGGAAATCAAGCTTCTGCGTATTTGTTATGCCTAAGTCATGCTCCCTACATTTGTTCAACTCAAAGTAGAGAAATTCATTTTCTGTACCTGCTTAGTGGTAACTGCAGATTGATCCTTCTTCAATTTTCCAACTTCTACTCATTCTTTCCTATTGGAGTTAAATATTAAATATGTTCAAGCCTCTTTAAAATAAAAAACTCTCCACTAAGCTCAAGTCCAATTCCAACTATAGATAGGTCTCTGACTGCCACGCCTAAAGGAAGCAGCTGCCCTTCATTCACGTGACTAATCCCTCACCAAGGCTCATGTCTAAATGTGTCCTCAGTGAGGTGACTAACAAGTTGGTTAGTATTCAGTCCAATGGACACTTTGTAGTGTCCTTACTCCTTACTGCCTTTTGCTTCTGAGAAAATGAAGTTTATTACTTTCTTCCTCTTCTTGAAACAGTCCCTCACCTGGCCTTACTGATACTACACTCATGGCCATTGTTGTGCCTCTAAAACCTTCTTCCATTTCCTTCAGGTCCTCCTCCAATCCACCACTTTCCTCAAGTGATTTCCCATCCCTTTAGTTTCCATTAAATCTTTACTCCCAGCACAAATCTCTGCAGACACCCTCATCTTTGTGCCTTCTGTGACATTTTCATTGGTGCATGCCCAGGACTCAATACCCCACCAAATCTGTTTCTCCACCTGTGTCCCATCTTGATGACGACACCATGTACCATAAGGAGCCAGAAATTGAGATCACAACCTTATATAAGGCTCATCCTAAATTTCTCTCAAATCTGCCTTCTCTTTCCCAGGTGCACTGAGGATCTTTGTCCTTACTTACCAGGACCCTGGCCCCACTGCCCCAATCACCAGTGCATTGCTCTAACAACCTCCAGGTTCAGTCTTTTGATTCACTCTTCACACCTCAACCAGTAATCTTTCTACTACATAAAAATGATCAAACAACTTTTCTCTTACTCTCCACTATTTTCAAAGAGTTTAAACTCTATCCCAATACAATTTACAAAGCCCTTGAAATCAGGTTCCTTATATCTATGGAAGGAAGGAAAGGAGGAAGGTGGGAAACTCCAGCTGGGGAGGGAGGGCAGCAAAGCATTCCAATCAAAACAAATTGTCTTATCTAGATAAGTAAATATACAAAAATTTAAGATTCTCAAGGAAAAGAACTTCTCTGTTTTGTTCACTAGAGTATCTCTAGCATCTAGTATAGTGGTTGGCACAGTAAGTAGAGCATTACTGAGCAAATGAGAAGAATTATGAATTTTATTTCCTATGCTTTCTATAGTTTTATAATATTTATAAGAATATTCTTTTAAAGTTCACATAAGTATGAAGACATACTAAGTAGTGAGTTGGTTTTATAAGTCATTTAACAATGCACATAGCATATTCGTCACTTCTCCCTTAAAGTCTAGGAGTTCCACGTTACTTGGCTACCTCCCAGACCATTTCTTCCATTCCTGTTTGCCATGATGACTATTCTGGAATAGAGCACCTCACCACCCCACTACCCCTCCTTTCCCATTCCTATAAGCTTAGCACTAACATAATTTCAAAAACTCATTCTATCCCTAATACTTGCCACTCTACTCTGAAAGTCACTGTTGTGATGTGACCAGTTATCAGTAAGTTGAAGTTTTTCTATAAGCCATCTTTTTATCTGCTCTTTTCATGAAACTTGATGTTCTGCTTTTGGCAATTCCTTTCCAATCCTCATTTCCTTTCTGAGACTCAAAGGGTAAAGAAGTAGCATGTTTTATCATGATTTCCCAATCACCTCTTCCCTTTCCAAATCTATTCTCTTTTAATCAGAGTTAACACATATATACGTAGAATTACACCTAATTTTCATACTGTGTGCTAGATATCATTCAAGTGCTTTATGTATTTACTCATTCAATTTCCTGACTCTATGAAGTAGATACTATTTCTACTCTCACTTACAGATAAGGAAGCTAAGGCACAGAGTAGTCAAGTAATGTCTGCAGGGTCACACAGCAGGTTGTCAAGACCAGATTCAATCCAAGCAGCTTGGCTCCACAAGGCACACTGACTCTCATCAGTACTTGCTGCCAACTTCCACTAACATCCAGATACATTTATGTTTTCCTTAATGACTTAAGCAACTGCTTCATTCAATATGCTCCCTTTCTTCCACTTTCTATGGCCATCCTTTAGAACGCATAACCCTGTAACACCTGTTCTGCTGCACTCATTCACATTTTATGAAGTGAACATTTCTGATACCAAAACCAGATAAAGCACATCACAAAAAAACCCCCAAAACTACAGACCAGTATCTGTGACGAATATAGCTACAAAAACTGTCAATGAAATACTAGCAAATGAAATTCAACAGTACATTAAAAGTCATACATCATGATCAAGTGGGATTTATGCCAGGTATGCAAGAATGATTCAACATATACAAATCAATATATATCATACAACATACCAATGTAAGAAAAAAACATATATGATCATTTCAACAGATGTAGAAAAAGTATCTGACAAGATACAGTATTCTTGTAAGAATAAAACCCTCCAAAAAATGGGTCCAGAAGGAACATACCTCAACTTAATATAGGCCATATGACAATCTTTTAATCAACATCATACTCAATGACTTCACAGTCATCTCTCCCCTTTTCCTGAAAGCTTCTCCTCAGGTACAAGAATGTCCACTTTCACCACTATTATACAACAGTGTTGGAAGCTCTAGCTTTTGCAATTACACAAGAAAAACGATACACAAAACATCCAAACTGAATATGAAGAAGAAAATATACTACTACATGCACATGACATGATAATGTAAGCAAAAAATTCTAAATACTCCAATAAAAAGCTATTAGATACAATAAATGAATGCACAACTCCCTGCCCCATACTTCTGGCCTATACCCCAGTTCTTAGATGCATAAATAAATAAAAATAAATCTTTTAAAAAATAACAATTCCTGCTGGGACAGGCATTATCAACACTCAATCTTAGTATGTCATCATTGTATTCCTTTCACTATATTGAGACGGTCACTTCCCCCAAATTAAAATAAAAAACACATGCCTTTATTTTACAGTCTGCTTAATTAAGTTTAATTACTTCTCCAAAAATATGGAGACAATTTAACTGCTGCTACCCATGTTTTAGTAATTAACTTCTATTTTAAATACACACCAGCAACAAGAGAACTACTTAACTGGCTAATGCACAGAGCCATGTTTAGGGTTGAACTATGTTCCCCAAAATGATATACTGAAATCCTAACCCCTGGCATCTGTGAATATTTGGGTCTCTGAAAATAAAATTAGTTAAAATGTGCTCACACTAGATTAGGTGGTCCAAAATTCAGTGAGTGATGTTTTTACAACGAGTTAATGAGAAGACACATAGGGGAGAATGCGACCCGAATGCAGAGGCAGGGTTATAGGACTCCTGCTCATCTACAAACCAAGGTGCCCCAAGGACTGCCCAGAGGTACAAGGAAGGGTTGCCAACACCTGATTTCAGACTGCTAGCCTCCAGAACGCTGAGTGAATTAGTATCTATTGCTTTACCATATCCAGTGTACAGCAGTTTGTTACAGTAGTAACATGAATACAATGAGTATGAAATGAATACAATACCATGAAACGGAATACAAGTCAATGATTAGAATGAGAAAGGAGACAAGTATCATCCATGACATCTCTGAACCTCAGAAATGAAAAATGAAAGTACAACTTATTTGTAAATTTAAATTATTTGATCACATTGGTTATGAATACAACAGAAAAGGTAGTTTCTGCTGAAACTAGTTTAAAAGATAGTTTCACTTTATAAGCAATCATAATCAAGATTCATTGTAAGAGTTAAACATTTCATTTTAAAAACTGCTTGCCCTACATAATGCAAACTAACCTTTACTTAGTTGCAAAGTAAAAAGATTTACTTGGAAGTGAAATAAGATCAATGTTTTGAGATCAGAAAAACTTGGGGTACTATCTAGGGAGTGACTCCAAAATTGATCTTCCTTCTATGTGCCTAATATATCCTTAAACTCTATCTTCCAGTTGCTCACTTTCTTAAACTGTTATCCTCTGAAGTATTTAGGTACAAATCCCTGCCTTCCCACTCCTCCAGAGTCTTACTGCAGTCTAGCTCACTTCTACCGCTCTCATCAGCTCTCATCACCCGGTCAGCCCATTTCCCTTCCTTTCATTCTATAGTAAACATATTTCAGGCACACATGACTGTTTCCTCACATGTTGCTCATAGTTCTTCCATCGTATCCACTTTTATGGAGAGGTTACTAAGTTCCTCTTTGAAAAGGATGTATCTGTCCCTGCTTCACACTGCTACAAGGTTCTTCTTCCACACTGTTCTGCCATCACCACCATGTGGGATTCTCCCCAGCCGGGCGTCGAACTCGCACATTGCTGCTGCCGACAGCTCCACAGTGCAGTACTTAACCGCTGCGCCACCAGGAAGGCCCTAAATGACTCATTTTTATCTCTATTAAAAACTGAAGTAACCATTATTCCCCTTTCCTCCTTTTAAAATTATAATAGAGAATTCCTAGAAATTGGGGTTCTTTACAAATTTGTAAGTAGCAAGTACCTACACAGCAACCCAAATTTTTCTGAACAGAACACAGTTATACACACTACATGTGCTTTGTGTATAAAAGGATGTGTGACAAGACAGTGGAAGCGCTTCTTGGCAATGTGATGCAAGGACAAAGAGAGGATTGACTACAAGAAACACTCAATTAAAATGAAGAAAATGGAAGACCTATAAGCAAATGTGAGGAAAACATGAGAGACATGAGAAATATATTTACAAGAGAATGAATGTACCCAACAGCAGGTTGACCGGGTAGTAGAACTGACGTAGACTGCGTAAGACTATACGGAAGAATAGATAAAAGGAGGGATTTGGACTTTTAGTAGTTCATAGGGTAACAGTTTAAGAAAGTGAGCAACTGGAAGACTGAATTTAAAGACATAGAAATGAAGGCCAATTAGGGGATCAAAATTGAAGTGTCTTCTTCGGTCTGTATTTTGACTTATACGCCAAGGTAACAGTTTGTAAGTAACTACATAAGTTAGAAAACAAAGCTTAAAAAATAAGAGCTATTGCTTCATGAATGTTAACTGTTGCTAAATGTTTTGCATGCTTTAATTAATTTAATAACCCTTTATAACTTAGATACAATTATTATTCCCATTTTGTAGATAAGGAAACTAAGGCACAAAGAGGCTGATTTTGCTCATTATGACAATAAGACGCAGAATCAGAATACACACTGAAAAGCTGTTAAATAGGATTTGTAGCAGGTATGGACTGTCTAGAAGTAACCGTTAATAAAAATAAGTTTCACTATTTTTCCATTTAAATTAGCAACCACCTCCAAAAAAATGTATGTCAGATTCTTCACAATTCTCTGTTGTTGTCAGAGACTAGAACTGTTTTCCTTACAAAGATCTTTCAAATTTGATACACTTTATAATTTGTACCGTGAAGTCATTACAAACCTACCTACTGTGCGCTAAAGTTTATTATCTGAAAAAACAAGTCCTCCCTTTTCCTCTCCTCGTCCCCCCAAAAATGATTTTTTTCATGCTTTTCTTCTAAGAGAGAACACTGTATCGATTTAGAGATATCAATCAACAAATTAAGTGAACAGGCCTGGCTCATTTCTTTATGATGGCTAGAGTTCAAAGTATCAGACTAGGCAATAACCTTAAATATTTAAGTACAATTTCAAACGAATGAAAATACCGTTTTTCACAGTATCTTTAATTGCCTAAGAAAGCCAGTCTTGCAACATTTTGACAGATATTATATAACTTTGTGATTAAGTATCGAGGGCACTAAATCCAAAAGGTAAAAGTTGCTTCAACGTGTGTCCCCAAACCACGACCTATGGATTCTATAGACTACCGACAGCCCAACTTACTATCATGAGCTGACCTGCACCCTCCCAGGGTTTCGGAACCTTCGAGGGTTTAAGAAAAGTAGTGACACTGGCACCTGTCCGCCCCATAGCATCGCGTCCTGCCCTGCCCCTTTCTCAGGTTCCCAAAAGGCGTGAGAAACTCCTTCGAGGAGAGGCCAAGACCTCGGTCTTTCCTAAAAAGCCAGAGCAGCGTGCGGTCAAAAAGGTGGCATCTGTCTCAACGGGGACAGGAGCGAGGGGGCCGACCCTCGGGGGCTGAATTGGTCTTCCCCAAGCGGGAGCCCGCCGCTGCGGGCGCCGAACCCGGGGCACCCCGGGCAGGGATAGCTACCGTCGGAGCAGCTCACAGTCTCTCGCGAATCGCGCCCCACGGGCCGGGCGAGGGGGCTCCCGGCGCCGCGCAGCCGAGGGTCCTACCAGGGACGCCCCCGGGTTGGGGAACGACTCCCAAGCTGGGCGACGAGGCCAGGGGCCGCAGCCAGGGAGGTCTCTCAACCTCCTCGACCACAACCGCGCCCTGGACAGCCCCGGGACAACCGCTGGTCAGCGCCCGACGGGGTTTCAGTGTTTTACCTTGTGTTACGGTCCCGGCCGACCGCCATGTTTCACAGAAACCCGGGACACCCGAGGTCCCGTTCACGCGGAAATATCGCGAGAAAGAGTGGCGACTCCCACAGCGGAGACACGTCAGAATGGAGGCGGGCGGGGGAGGGACAGTGCAACGTTCTCGCGGTATTTTCTTGAGCGCGAAGTGACTCAGAGAGTCGAGCTAGGACTGAACCGCGCTAAGGTGACGGCGACTCCAGGTGTGACTGCCTGGCTGGCAAACACCCCCTCCAGGAAGGGACAGCGTCCCTCCCGACGACCTGGAGCTCACAGAACGGATCTTAACTCCTTCTGCCCCGCCTCGTGACTAATGAGATCCTGCAGCGCAGGCATTTTCAATGGCAATTCTGATGCCATCACGCCAAGTTTCGCACACGTTTTGTGTCATCTGTGGTTTGGCCTCTGTTTCCTCCCGAAAGGAACATTTAAGTTTATCTTTTCCAGACAGGTAACATTTTAAATTATTTGCTTATAGTTTTTCTTGTGTGCCAGATAGTAAGAGAGTACACTCTTCTTCCTCACCCATGTATGCACTCAGATTTGTTGAGACAACATACAAAATTCATTTTTTCCTAACACTTTATAATATGAAGTAGCACAGATTTCGGAGGGAGAAGTTAATTGGGAGCCGCTTGAGAACAAACCCATCTGTTGCCAGAATTTTCAATCAGACATTGAAATAAATTTTCTGATTTTTTGCAAAGGCATAACGAGTAATATTTATAAAGAAAGTCCTTTATTTGCCTTATCTTATTTAATCCATACAAGCTATAAGGTAATACCATTACTTATCTGTTTAATAGGTAAGAAAATTGGCTCAAATGGCACTTAAGTGATTTAACCAAAGTCGGATAGCTGGAAGAGCCACAACACTAAATTTTCGAAGGAGTAAGGCACATCATAGAGAATTAATGTTTAGTAAATAGAAATTTCATTCATTTAAATTATCCTGGGTAATAAGGGCAGATAGTTCCTCCTGATGCAATTTCGTTTCCAGACTTTGACATCAGAGTTAATTCAAAACCTTTATATCAACGTTTAATTGATTGCCACGTTTCTACTCCTTAACATATTGAAGAAGAATTGTGCAATGCATAAGATCATAGACACTGGGGCCAGTATTCCTGGATTAAATCTGGTTCAATTGCTTACACTGGTACGTGAACTTGGGCACATTAGATCATTCCCGAGTCTTCTGTTTCCTTATTTGTAAAATAGCAGGAGAACATTTTATGTGATTGTTAAGAAAACTGAGTAAGTGAGTATGTATCCAAAGTGCTTCTTAGCCACAAAGACACCAAGAGCCCAACTTTCTTTGTGGGTCTAAGACTCAGAACACTTGCTTAGTAGGAGAGTGGCTATATTCTTAGTTACACCTGCTCTCTGGTCCCTTGTGTGGTCTGCTTTTAGGATAACAGCTGTCCCATAACAGTTGAATTTCCCAGTATAGCCAAAGTGACTATAATTTGTTCCTGCTAGTTTTAGAAACAGCTCAACATCTTCCAAGCTATTGAAGTGAAAACTAAATTTCCCTTACAGATTGAAACAAACACTCCTTAACTTCAAAGGGTGAATGGTGTGTTAGTGTTGTGTTGTTAGTGGTAGTCTATCTGGAAAACGGTTTGCTTACCAAAAAAATCCTTTGTGTTGAATATTATCTGCAGAAGCAAACCAGGAGATAGGGTTTAGGTTGGAGGTGAACAACATGTCCAAATCAGTTTGTATTTACTACAAGTGCTCAGTAGGTGTTTCCATGCCTTCTTTTTTATTCTTCTCTATAGATTAAGTTTTAGCAAATGAGCAGCAAAATTAAGATACAGTTTGCCATATGAATGCCACACAAAATCCTCACATTCAATATATCCCAGTAGATTTTATAGTTTATACTCAAAAAATAAGTTTGCAATATGAATGCCACACAAAATCCTCAAATTCAACATATCTCAGAAGGTTTTATAATTTATACTCAAATTTAATCTCCTGTGGACCTGAGAGAATCTGTGGCATCACTAACTTCAAACTCAATCCCATTAGAAATCACTATCTCTTCTCCTCACTAGCTACCTTTCCAAAAATGGGCAATTTCTCCCATCAGGTTTTCCCAGTTTTATGCTACCATCAGGCCTGTCTACACTCACTTCAATCTACGCGATTGCCAATGTTATATTCAGAGTTTGTATTTACATTTTCAAACATTGTAATTTTCACAATCTTTTCATATGCCCAGTTCAGGCTCAAAAATCCCAAATCACTTTTTCACAAGCAGGTTGAGATTTTGTACATCAGCTGATGAACAAGTATTTTTTTTATCTCTGCATGGTGATACAGCCTGCTATTGAATGCCTCTGTTTCAGCAGTGTTACCAGCAAGGGCTGGCAAGCATTATTTGTGCAACATTCCAGTATGATTCATAGAAGATCAAAGGGAGCACAGCTTAGTTAACTGAACCTGTAGTCTGGCCTTTCTTATAATAGCTGCACTCTTTCACTTCCTTCTATGCGGCAGGTGGTGTGTGAAGCACAGATTATGAACTAGTGACCAAGTACTATGATTGAGACTGGTGTCATTTATTGTAATACCTGTTAATGCTCTATTATCTTAATAGTTATCAGTATGCTATTTATCTTAATACATACTAATAATTGTTACATATATTCAACATATTTTACTATCAGTTATAAACTTCAACGCAAAAGTCAGCTGAAATATGTATTTCATACAGTATTGCTCTTCGGTGATTACCACATTTGAATCTGGTGTTTTACTTTCATTTCCAAATATTCTTTCATCCGTGATCTCTATCTGTGCATGTATTTGCCTCACAAATACGTCTTTTTATTAGCATGTTTGTGAATTCTCAATATTTTAAAAGATTGTAGCTCCTTATGTATTTCCTAAAACATTTAACATTACTAATTTCATGCTAACAGTGGATGAAATTCTTAAAATAAGTGCTTAAAACAAAGTATAATACTCTAAGTCAAAAAGAGTTAACATATTTAACACATGATATAGTCAAATTTTAATTTCAATAATATGACATGAACGGATGCTCAGAAAAAGTCTACAGGTCTCATCACCTTTGAAAGTTTAAATGCCTCCAGGAATCAAATAGCATACTGATCTCATCCGAATGCTTTAAATTCAGCTCTCTTGAAACACCTTGCTAGCCTCTCAAGGCAGAATTATGACCTCCCAGTCATACTTACACTCACTATCCAGTTTTCACCTGTTAATGTCAACACTTACAAATTCATAACCCTGGAAGAAACTTGGAGGAAGCCTAAGCACCAGTGCATTGGTATGTGTGTTCCTCCATATTTCCGTGACGGTTACAGATATGACAGTTGTTATAATTACAAATAAAACTATCAAGGTAGACTTATGGGGTGTCCCTCCTCAGTTAAATACTTTTGGAATGAATGAAGAATTATTAAAGATATAGAAATATGAAAACGAATGAGTAATTGGAAAGATATACTATGTTCTTGAGCAACATGCCTTAATCTCTCAATCTCTCCCCAAGGAATGTATTAACGTGGTCTCTCTGCCATGCTTAACAGTTTAGCGCTGAATTTTAACTGCCTTCAAATAGCAGATTTTATCCATCTTGATAGAAGTCCTATTATTAAGAAGACCTAAGCAAAAACTCAAATGATTCCTTTAAAAAGCTCTGTAAAGTATGTAATTTAATTCACTGAGGTTAGTAGATTTACCAAGTTGTACAAGTCATCACCAGAATCCAATTTTAGATAATCCCCATAGTCCCATTTTTGCTATCTTCTGCTCACTCATAGCCTTAGATAACCACTGTTCTGCTTGCTGCTGTAAATGTACCCCTTTTAGGCATTGCATATATATGGAATCCAAACATACGTAACCTGTGGCAAGCAGCTTTTTTCACTCAGCAAAATGACTTTAAGGTTTACTGATTTTTGTAACCATTTTTAGCTGTGCTCTTTAGTTCAGGAAAAAATGTTTAAAGGATACAGAGTAAGAAGACATCTCTTTAAAGCATTATTTTAGGAAGCTACACCAGATAATATAACTAACAGCAATTAAAAAGCTAACTAGGTGCCAGTCCTTTTATAAATGATTTTAATGTGTAAAAACCCCTTTAACTTTAGCATAAATGTATAAAAACCCCTTTAACTTTAGGATATGAATAGGTGTCTTTTATTACCTCCACTTCATAGTTGAAGAAAGGGAGGTACAATAAGCTCATTTAGATGGGTAGCATGCAGTTGTTCTCTGGCCTCACAGGAAAACTATGTATCCCCAAAAGCTTATTATGAGGGAGCCTTACAACTGGTTCCAGACAGCAAACTGAATAATGTGAAAGAGCAATTCCAAGAAGTTCAAGAAAAGAATCAAATGTGGCAGCTCCGACCTGGTCTCCAGGAACAGTGCTAGTGCCCCTGGGAGTAGGACAAGGCAGGGGGCCCTCTCACTTCAGCTGGAACCACCAGGGAAGCCCCCCTAGGTCTCCACTGCAGCAGCCCCTTGGGACACCTGCCCAACCCTCTGCCCCAGTACCTGATCTCCACATAGGAGTGAAAAAACAAGGGCCAGGGGGCCAGAGAGAAACATAAATCAATGGCTACCCCTTCATATATTTTAGAGATTTGTTTGCTTGAGCTCCACATTCACTTTCTATATTTCCCTGCTTTGTGGCCTGGAGATCCAGTTCCATTTCTTAATAGAGACTTTTATTTCCAAAAAATACAGAAGCTTGAAATGCTATGAAGACAGAGATGGAATACTCCAAGGAGGATAAATCCTCTGGAATAAGACATTTGGGAAATTATACCAAGAGGTGGTTCATTAAATTCTCCAGAAACAGAAATGAGTAACTAATAGTCTTCGCAGAACCTTCTGGAATTTGTGGGAAAGGAATGTTCTTAAGTGAACTTTATCCCTCTAAGGATGTTACTAGAGTCTTACTGAGGAGTAAGTTAAATTCCACTCTGATGCAGGCCTTTCCAGTGGCCTAAAATACAAAAAGTAAGCTTCTGGAATTGTGGAGGGCTATTCTTATCCCTAGGGGAGAATCAAGGGATTGATAGCCCTGATTCTTCATTAAAGTTTAAAATTAATTTTATTACAAGTATTTTTACAGTAATTGTTTTGCTTTAAGATATTTCAAAAGTGCTTTTAAAATCATCAATGATTGATTCAAATATGTTGCTATTTTGGTGGGAAAAAATAATATATTCTACATAAGAAATACTAAAAATATTAACCGAGAGTAACATTCTACTTTATTACCTAATTCCGCTATCATGAGATTATTTTTTTGTAGAATATATTTAACTGTTGAAGACTCTTGATCACAGAAATCTTGATAGACTCCGCACAGTTGGGAAGAGCGCTAGAGATCAGTATTCCTTTGCTTCACGAGACTCTGTGCCTGGTATTTGAGTGGTTAACACCTGGGGGTTCTTGGTTCTATGTGTATAATTTTGGAGGTTTTAAAGAGAATAATGTCCTTTTGATGAGATGTGCGGTTTGGTGACCAGGGGTCCTTGGGTTACCTCAGAAAAGTTTCTATAGTATTCTTTCAGCAACACACAGAAAGTTTACCCAGGAGACGAAGAAGTTTGCACTGACACAGGCAGGTGGAGGTCACATTTTTAAAGGACGGTTTTATTAGGTAAAGGAGGAACAAAAAAAGACCTGCATGAAGTCACAGGCAGGCAGTCGGGAGGAAAGTTGTCTTTTACCAGTCAACAAATTGTTCTGATGTTATTTTCTTCTTTGGGGGAGGGGTTCCTTCCTTTGTTTAATTGTTATCAATTTTTAAATTAATCACTTTTAGGATGTCATTGAGTTAATTTGTAAAGACCCAGTTTTTCAATATCCCCACCCCTGTTGTATGCCTGGAGATGTTTTCTATAGCAGTCTGTGCTTTAGGATTTTTCATTTCTTTAGCTGACTTAACTACTATATTATTTCTAGCCCCCCACCTCTACTTTCTGCTCTTGTGATGCCTCCATCCCAAAGTTTTTTTCTCTAAGTCTCTATCATAAAATGTTCAAAAACATCTAGGAAAAATCATAAATGCACAACATAATATACATATATTTACATTTAAAACACAGGGAAGACAAAGTTGAAATAAGTTGATTTTGGTTATTTATTTCATAACTTTTGAAGTACTAATAAATATTTACATACATATTTAATATATGTAATAATGTGTGTAAATATACATGCACTTTTTCCCTTTGTACATAATGATTTTAATAGCAACTTCCAAGACTGATCATGCAAAAAAAATTATCTAAATTACAAGGTAGGAGATGTATGCATGGTGAAGGCAAAGGTCAGGCAGTGCCAGCCCTGGTGATTTCCTTTTCCTGCTCAGGCCCCGAGGGACCGCCTTTATGGTCACAGAGGAGCTTCCTCCCTCACCAAGGCCCCTCCCAGGATACTCTAAACACC
Source organism: Scalopus aquaticus (assembly GCA_004024925.1). Lineage (NCBI taxonomy): Eukaryota > Metazoa > Chordata > Mammalia > Eulipotyphla > Talpidae > Scalopus > Scalopus aquaticus. The sequence continues at coordinate 65,019 of PVIJ01005304.1, forward strand.
CCTGCTTGAAATCAAGTGCAGAAGGGCTGCTCCAGAGTTTTCCTCTCATCAATGGGAGTGGAAATGGTGTACTTGGTAGGCTCAAAGATGGTCAGAATAGAGGTAAGGACTGTTCTAGAAACAGGTTTCATACCTTGTTAAGAACGGCATCCCCTATAAACACGGGTGTATGTCTTAGGCAGTGTGTAGGTTAAATGGAGTGAGTCAGGCTTTTTTATGCCCTCCCACCTCTGGCCTCGATGGCTACCACCTGCGGTAAGCTGTGTAGCTGTGCGGGGCCAAGGGGCGTGGGTGCAGGGCACGCGTGCCCGTGATTGCAGACAGGACAGGTGCATGCATATGCAAGTGCAGACACCTGTGCCGGGAGGCAAGCCCGTGAGACAGAGGGAGAACATCAGAGATGGCCTCTCCCTGCCAGCTGCTCTGTCCCTGATTCAACATTAGCAGCCTGAAAAATTCCTACTGAGGACTCCAAAATTCTCTTTTCTTCTGCAAGAACCATCAGTGAAGCTACCCTGCCTGGGATGGTCACGCAATAGTCAGAAACAGTTCTCAGCAGGAGGAGGATTCACAGACTGTAAGCCGTCTATGACTGGAAACCATGGCTATTTATAGATCTTGACACTATGGAGGGAATAGGACAGTGGGTAGGAATCAATGTCGTGCAGGTACACACAGGGCAGCTTCACTATCAATTTGGGCAGACAGATAAAGGGGAGTCCCAGAGCCCTCAGTGGATTTTTCAGGCTTTAACGCTCTCTCAGAGAACCAGGTACAGGGGCACAGCAGGCAGGGAGGCTGCATGCAAGGAGGGGAGCACAGGCTGGTGGGGGAGGCTGGGAGGCAGGCAGGCAACGGAGCCTCCCAGCCCCTAGGAATCTTTCTTCTTTCTCTGGGCTCTCTCTGGCATTCTCCTTTGGTCTCACTTCTTCCATAGTCACTCATCCTCTAGTCTCGTCACAATCGTCTGTCTCTGAGTGATGCTGCCCTTATATCCCTGGCCTCTGGGCTCAGGCGTGCACACCTACGCATGCCCACACCTCTACTCCAGGAGTCCACAATCAGATCGCTATGCCCCATGCCCATTTTCCCAGCGCCTTCTGTTTTAACATAATCAATGCTGTAGGTGATAGCCACAGAGGCTAGTGATGTAAAAAGCCTGATCAATTTACCCTACAATCACTAATAAAGGTCTGTCTTCTACTAAGATGTAGGAGTCCTTACAGGCATGTCAATCACTTTTTGTTGACTTCCATGAAGCCAAGACAGCTTTGTCAGCGAAAGGAGGTACTGACTGACATGCTCTTCTTGGCTTTAGGAGGCGTCCGTGGATCAAGGTTCTTCCAGAAGATAAACAGAACAGTCTGGTCTCAATCACTAGTGTCTATTCAGAGAACCACAGACTTAGCATTCCTTCTGAGGCTAGAGGATCGAACCTAAAACTGTCAAAGTGGGTAAGTGGAGAGAGTTAAGGCATAAAAAATGTGGAGAAAACAGTGTTCATTAACTCTGCACTAGTAGATTTCATTCTGTGTATCTAGTGATAGTAGAAGAGCCGAGTTTTGTTTCTTGTAGAAATAGTTTTGTTTATTCTATGGCAGCTGGCAACACTGGGCAGCCTGTCAGTGGCTGCCTGTATTGTGTAGACTTAAGTAGTCGGCATTCTCAGTAGGCCCTCCTGTGTCCTGCTTACTCCAAACCCTCTCCCATGTTAGGCCAAGGAGTTTGGGAGATGTGAATATGTTTTTAGAGGCTCTGTCTTTGTTGTGGGCCGGATACCTGATACTGTCTGCTCGGGTCACATGAACATTCTGGATAAGGTGTCAGACTTTCTCCACCTTCCTCTGCCCAGCTTATGTATCTGGAAAATAATGGGAGACAAAGTGATGTTGATAAAAAGTATAAGCCTAGACAGTGCTAAAAAAAACTCAAGAAAATCAATTCAGATATAACCATGATGAAATCTTCACAATCAAGCAGTTAGCGAGTAGGGTATAATGCTCCTCACATCTGTGCACCTCGCGGAGGGGCAGGAGGAGTTGTGCAAAGGTAAATAAGGACCAACATATTAACAGATCTTTATTTCTCTAGTTTAATAACTGTTTTGAATGAAATGATGGCACTATTATCAGAAAAAACTTCCTTCAAAACAATGCTTCCATTACAAAAGCCCAGTATACTTGCCAATTTAGTATCTATACATGATCAAAAGGAAGAAAATATAAGGCATTTTTGACACTACCACCTAGAGATCAACACTTTAACCTTTTCTTGCACATTCATTTATACATTTTGAACTTCGTTTTATCTTTTTTTATCATGACACAGTTCATCTCATATAATTAAGTTTCTATTGTTCTTTTATAAACTCCTTAAGCATAATTTATGTATTGAGATATTTTAAGGCATTCTTTAGTCATCATTTATTTAAATTTTTATTTTAATTTGTGTTGTTACATTTTTGTTCTTCCATGTCTGTTCCGCTCATATTCCACTCATCCTCCACCAAACCACCTGTGCCCTTGCCCCATCTACCCCCCTCCCCCACTCCTCTCTCCTCCCCTCTGTTCTCTCTGGTAACCGTTACATTCTTTACTGGTCACTGTTCAAGATTCATTCCTGCTGTGTTTTGCCTGTGTATTTTTTTTTCTGTTATTTATATTTGTAGGGACCCAAAGACACAGGAGCAGGTTCGCTGTGGAGTAGCACAGATGGGTATAAGGAAAGGAGTCCTAGAGCCCTCGTGGCTTTTTAGACTTTTAATGGTCTCTTGTAGAAAGGCAACCAGGCACAGGGCAGACAGCGGGGCTGGGGAGCGGGAGGCTGGTAGGCCTCCCAGCCCCTGGCAAATCTTCACTCTCTTGGGCTCTCAGGCATTCTCTCATGGCTTCTGTTGCACCCCCAAACGGTCCTCTGCTCCACACTCTGTTCTTTGCTGCTGCTGCTTCTTATAAGCCTAGTCTCTGATTCAGACATGGCCACTCACACATTCCCATACCCTCCTCCAGATGCTGCCATAAGGCATGTGTGTAGGCCTGAGAGGTCTATCATTGAGGGGAGGGCAGAAAAACCCAATGACTTGTTTACCCTATAATATTCCACAGATGAATATAACTAACAAATCTGTCTTGCACTTCTCGACATTTCTCTTAACATAACCACTTCAAAGTCCATTCATGTTGTCCCAAATGCCACTATTTCATCTTTTTTCATAGCTGTGTAATATCAGTGAGTATATAAGTATATATGTTGCAGTTTTTTTTATGCTTTTATCCATTGAAAAGCACTTGTGTTGGTTCCATGACTTGGCAATTGTGTACAGTGCTTCAGTGAACATAGACATAAATAAATCTTTTTATGTTATTCATATAACTATCTTATAGAGGTATTGCTGGATCATATGGTTCGTCAAAAAAAAAAGATAATGAAATTGACAAGCTGTTAGCTAAGCTTATGAAGAAAACAAGAGAAAACCCAAATCAATACAATTAGAAATGAAAGAGACAAAATTACAACAAATAGCACAGAAATTAATAGGGTCATAAGAATCTACTACAAAAGTCTGTGCAAACACACTTGAAAATCTCAAAAAAGTGGGCAAATTTTTAGACTCATACAACCTCCCAAGGGTCAATCAGGATAAAATATACAGTTTAAACAGACTAATCACAAATGCTGAAATTCAAAGAATAGTAAGAAATCTCCCTAGAACAAAAGCCTAGGACCAGATAGCTTCTCCAGTAAATTCTCTAAACCTTGAAGATAGGTTTTTTAACACCTACCTAACACCTATCTTACTCAAGCTCTTCAAAAAAAATAATAATTGAAGAGGGAGGAAAACTCTTCCACACATTCTGTGAGATCATTGTTACTCTGATCCCAAGACCCACAAAGACACTACAAGAAAAAGATACAGAGCACAATCTCTGATGAACATAGATGCAACAATCCTTAACAAAATCCTAACAAACAGAATATAGCAACATATCAAGAAAATTATACACCACAATAGTAGGCTTCATCCCAGGGAAGCAAGGCTGGTTCAACATGTACCAATCAATGTCACTCACCAGATCAACCAAAAGGAAGACAGAAGAAACCACATGATCATCTCAATAGATGCCGAAAAAGCATTCAACAAGTCCCAACATCCATTTATCATGAAAACACTGAATAAAATGGGAACAAAATGGGATTTACCTAAACATGGCTTACCTAAAGCCATAGATGACAAACCCACAGCCAACATCATACTCAACAGTAAAAACCTGAAGGGATTCCCACTTAAATCTGGAACAAGACAAGGATGTCCACTATCACTGCTATTATTCAATGTAGTATTGGAAGTCCTAGCTGAAACTATTAGGGAAGAAAAAAACATAAAATGAATCTAAATTGAAAAAGGAGAGGTGAAACTGTCCTTATTTGCATATGACATGGTAATATACTAAGAGTCCAGAAGATCCTATCAAAACGCTGATCGACATAATAGGTGAATACAGTGGAGTGGCAGGATACAAAAATCATATGGAATTTCCATTTTATTTTAGGAAATCTCCATAGCATTACCCACGGGCCTGTGGTAGCTTGCATTCCAAACAATGGCTGAGAATTCCTTTTTTACTGCAACCTCACCAATATTTGTTAATTCCATTCTTTTTTATCTAAACCATTTTCATGTCATGTATCTGAATGTGGTTTTTAATTTGCATTTTCCTTATAATAACAAATGTTGAATGATTTTCCTTGTGTATGTAGGTGGACAGAATGTCTTGTCCACTTTGGTGCTTTGCATATTTTTTGATTGGGTTATTTGAGTTTTGTTGTTGTTGTGGATCTTTGTAAATTTTGGAGATTAGCTCCTTGTCAGACATATGGCATGTAAATAGTTTTTCCCATTCTGTAGGTTACCTTTTTGTTTTTGTGACAGTTTCTTTTTAGATACAAACTTTTTTTTTACATGTACTCCTACTTGTTTATTTTTGCTTCTGTTTCCCTTGCTGTAGGAGTTGAGTCCCCAAATACACCCTTGTGGTAGATATCCTGTGATGTGTCGCCTGTGTTTTCTTTCAAGATATGCATGTGTGTTCTTGGGAATCCTCACAGCTAGTTTAAGTCTATTTATGGCCATTCTTTCCATATATTTTACTTGTTTTGGGGTTTTGTGTTTTTCTTTTTTCTTTGCCGTACCATTGTATAGTGAAACTAACATGATGAGATCATTGATGAAGTAAATCACTTTGCGGATGTCTCAGTGTTAGGTTGGATAATGCCTAGAACCATTGGAGAAAAGCCCTAACGTTACTGAATTTCTCACTCTTTGCTGGGGTAGTGACCTCTTGGCCCTTAGTGTTCTGGTTTCAGCTATCTGCTAGTGATTCACATTTCCACACCCTATGAAGATCTGTTTGTTGAGCTATGTGCTGTGAGGCGGAATCTCCAGAGCTTGTCATCCACTCAAGGATCTAGGTATCCAGGCATCCAGAGTAGATTGCATCATTTTCTGATGCAATGCAATATTACTGCCAGGCGGCTGCTGAAGCAAGCTGACTTCAGCAGTGCACTAGATAAAGCACTGTCGAAAAGCCCTGTCGGAAAGGTTGAGCATTGAAGGTATTTCAGACTTTGTGCGAGACAGTTGAAGCTACTGTTCCATAGAACTGTTATTATTTTACTATTTAGGCACAATACAGAACAGTAATGCCTCGAAAGTGCATTCATAGCGTGGACAATTTCTGCTCTATTTGTGGGGAAGTGACATTTGCCAACCAGAAGAAAAGTATCACTTCTCAAGTGAAGAAGGCTTATCATCTTGACTTCGGACACAAGGTCAGTGACAAAGACAAGCGTTGGGTCCCACATATATGCTGTGCTACATGGACAACACAGCTTCCACAGTGGCTAAATGGCAAAAGACCATCAGTGCCGTTTGCAGTCCCCCTGGTGTGGAGAGAGCCAAGCAACCACACAAAAGACTCTTGCTTCTGCTTGGTTCCTCCTCTTTCCGGAGGAATAACGAAGCACAAGAAGTCAAGAATAGTCTACCCAAACATTCTGTCTGCATTGAGATGACCGGTTCAACAACTTGCTGCAGGGTGAGCGAAACAAGCATGGAATGCTTTTTGCCTAGTGTCTACAAACTTTCTTAGGAATGTTAAGGCAGAAAACTATGAGGAACTAGTAGAAGACATGCTGATGCAGTATCAGAAACTTGGCTGCAGTATGTCTCTAAAGATCCACTTCCTTCATTCCCATCTGGATTTCTTCCCTGAAAACTGTGGTATGGTTAGTGATGTACATGGTGAACGTTTTCATCAAGATATTACATCAGTGGAACAAAGATAGCAGGGAAAATGGCCCACTACAATGCTGGCTAACTACTGCTGGCCACTCCCCAGAGATGCTCCTGAACAGCTGTACAAGAGGCAAGCGAAGAAATCTAAATAGTAGTCTATGACTTGATTTTTTTACAGGTATTAACTAAGCATAGGCCTATTACTATTGGCATGCATTTTGTGATCTAAACATCAATTTATTGCAAATTACAAAAACACTAGAGCGAAAATTAGAATTTGACTGTCGTATTCGTGTTGAGCACATATAAATTGATAGGAAATGACTAATTTTATTTTAGTAACATGACTTTTGTAAAAATTTGTTGACTAGTGTATTGGCATGCATTTTGTGCTGTAAACATCAATTTATTGCAAATTACCAAAAAAACTAAAGCCAAAATTAGAATTTGACTGTCATATTCATGTTGGGCACATACAAATTGATAGGAAATGACTAATTTTATTTCAGTGATATGACTATTGTAAAAATTTGTTGACCAGTGTAATTAGTGATATTTCATCCTCACAGTAATGGCAGCTCTTTTTGAATCATGGTGAATTAAAAAGTATTTAGCTTGAATAATCTTTACAATTTATTGATGACATGTTGTCAGTCGTGCTTGCAGGTCAGGCAACATCTTGCTGTGAGACTGAGTCCCAGAGAGAACTTTTCCAAAGATTTTGTAATCCAGTGTCATATCACATTCTCCATTGTCTTCCCTCTAGTACTCAGCAACCAAACACAATCCACCTGTCATAAGGGGCAAAATTAGAGTTTAGACATTATGTTTTGTTTGTCTACTATGATATTTGAAATTTTATTACACCCAAAGTTCATTAATTTGCTTTGAAATTCCAAAGCTGCCTAACATTTTATGCGTGAGTTTCACTGCTATCATGGGTTCTAAGTCAATTAGAATACAGGGGAGGGAAAGACCAGAAACTTCAAGATAACCATTCTCCTTAAAATTAGAATGAGACTTCTATAGCATCAGACTTTGCCACCCTACATGTTATCGCAGCTGTTCATCCAGACGCTTGGGATTTAGCAATCACTGTGGACAGGGAGAATACACACTGTGGAAAAACATAAGTTGCCTTAGTTCAGGATGTCAGAAAGAACCTATTGTAGGGGTTGGTGTTTGATAATTTTAGAGAGAATCTGACAGTGGACATTGCCGTACATTGATCAGTATCAGAGAGTGGGCTAATTTTATGATTTGGTGTCTCTATCATGGATTAATAAATTGGCAAAGAAGTAGCAACCTCTCATTTCAGAAAAGAGAGGTCGATGTTTGGTACTTTGGTAGTGGCACATGACCTTGTTTTTGTCTCAATTCATGACGGATTCACAGAGCCCTGTCTGATATTGATGTATGAGATTATGTCCAAGAAGAGAAGAACACCGGGCTGCGCTGGTCTGACAAATGTCTGAGCTGCCTTTATTTCTCTTAAGTGGTTTGGAACCTACAACATAATTCCTCATTAAAAGTGAAAATTAATTTAAAAAATCATAATTGTCAAATGATACAAATCAGACAACTTTTATTTCTGTAATGTCATTCTGTATAAAAGTGAAGAAGTTGGCATGTGTTTGCTAGTTCAAATGATTTTCTTTCATACAGTTGTACTATCTTTGCTTTTTCATAAGTTGTAGTTTCTTTCATAAGTTGTAGTTTCTCTCATTCATTTATACACTTGTAGTATCTGTCTGTGTCTATCACTCTATCAACCTTTCTATCTTTCGGTCTATCAATCTTTCAAACTTTCAAAATAAAAATGACAAAACTTGCAAGTGAACTACAGATCTGAGGCATACAGCAGAGAAGGGGGTAGGAGAGGAGTCAAAACAGGGGAGGTAAGAGCATTAGGGACTGTGGTGATAGTTCACAGGTGATGTGGTAGTGGGAGATTTATGGGGGCTACACCTGAGGGGAGAAATCAAGTATTGTACAAAAATGAGCAACAATGTAAGAAAATAAAAAAGCTTAGTCAATTAAAAAACTTCAAAAAAAAAAAAAGAAGGGCGGGAGGGAGGCAGAAAGTGAGGCAGGGAAAAATACTTCTGTGATTGAATAATGTGATAAATGCCAACAGATGACTCAATATTTGATGGAAGTTTTCACCTTGAATTGAGGGAAAAAGTATTTTCAAGATTTCAACTCCTTGGAGGATTTATCAGAATTAGCCATACCAACAGTGGCCTGGCCATTAGTCATAGGTCAAGAATATATGCTCCCAGCACACTAGTCTGTGGTCGTCCCAATCTCTTTGGGGTCTGGTGTTATTGATAAATTAGTTGTGCCTCTTGACTGTGTGGGCATCACAGACCCATCTGACTACAGTTATGTAGCAGAATTGGTCCATCTTTTGGTTTTATAGCTTGCAGATAGTTTATGAGGGAGATATACGAATGAGCTTACAAAATACAGAAATAAGGAAAGTAAGATTGTTCATTTAGTATTAAACTGAGATAAAAGTCTATCATAATTTGGAGTAAAGAGAGACATAAAGTCATATTAAAATCATAGTCATCCTGAGTTGTACGTGTCCAAGCAAAGACAAGAAGTAGATCTATTCAGTCTACCTGTCCTGTGTGTTTGTTCTTCCTGTGACAGATAAGGAGGGTTGTCACAGTCGGTGCTTGTGACACATCCTGTTCACATATCTAACTCCCCCTGTTCTTTGCCTTTTCCCTAAAGTAAACTTCTCATGTATTTTGCACTGGTCAGACTAATTTGGATGTGAGATTTCCTTGACAGCTACATTTCTCTTTAAAATCCAGTAGGCTTGTATTCTGTGTTCCTATCTCATGATCTTCATAGTTTTGTTAGCATAATGCCTATATTTAAGTTCAAAGAACCCCAAGTTACTGATGAGTTTAGTAACCCCAGTCATTCCCTGTAATGTGGCAGATTCACTTCCTTAGAAAAAGTCTCTTCTTGAGATTGCATAACCATCCAGCCCTCTCCAGGCAATACCTGCCCATCTTCTGCCTACACCTGCTCCATTGCCTCCCGAACAGCCTCAGTACAGACGCCACTGCTACCATGTTAGTTCCCTCAGGGAGTTCTTCAAACATTTCCTTTGGTATCATTCTTCTCCAGTAAGGCTTTGTGGTGCCCACCTCCTAGCAAGGATGACAGCTCCACCCAACAGCAGAAGAAGGGATAAAACTGCATCTAGTCAGAAAAATAAAGCAAACAGTCAACCCAATGAATAATCCAGTGCTCTGTTGATATGTAGGAATAAATGATCATAGCATTTTTTCATGGAAGTTTTTGTATGTGGATAATAAGTAGACTCTTTCATTATAGAATGCTTTATTTCAAAGAACTCATCAACTTCAAGATTTCTCACTTAACCCTCAGACTTTCTTAATTAATCTAATTCTGTAGCTGTCACACCAAATTCACCCTTAAGGGCTAACAAATTCAACTATGCAGTACACTTTTTCTCTAGGAAAAAAAAATTGTGACAGGAACCTTTGTGAATTACCTTTATTTCATTTAATTTGTCATCCAAATTTAACTTTTTGTATGTGACCAGAAAATGTTTCAACACATTAAATGCTCAAATTACTGTCAAATTTTCAAATGTGAAGTTAACATAAATTTCATACCACTTGGTAACTTGTGTTAATGTCACCTCGATAATACATATGACTTAAAAGAGCAATATATTTATTTAAGGCAAAAACTTATTTTTAAAATAAAGCAGCCTTAATGTGCATGTCACCTGAATCACATTCTGATTTCAAAATTTCAGAGTCTTACCTGACTATCAACAATTAACTTTTGTCTGTTTAACTACTGAGAAGACTCTGTATATAACAGATTATCCTTGAATACTGAAATGATTCACTTAGGGGGTGGTAGGTGGAGAAAATTAAAAATAGAGGGAGAATATACTGAATTCAAGTAAAGGTCATTTGTAACATTTCAAGGTCTGGTATCTCATAAACCCATCATATCTCTATAAATTCTTTTAACAATCAGAGAAAAGTAGTAGGCAGTTACTAAACTAATGGAACTCAAGCAGCACTTCAGGTCATCTGCTTTGTGCCTTGCAATGTGGGAGACACAAAGGAGCTACAAACCTTTTCCAGAAAAAGGACTCAGGACAGATGGGACAAACAGGACCCTAACAGCTTTAAGAACACTGATAGTCTGCCTGTCATTACAGTTCCTATTTGTGTGTGCTGCTTTTGGTGAATATCCTACCCAGTGTTTGTATTCATTTATGTTTCTACCACCCTCTGTTCAACTCTATTAGCTCTCAGCACAGTGATTGGCATGAATAGAGAAATAGAGATGAAAGGGATGCACAGAGATTTCATCCTGCAAAATAGATGCCAAAAAGATGTCTTTTGGAATCACAGTCTGTTCCTTAGAATGACTAATCAGTGGCTTTTAAGTTCCTGGAAGTCCCAATTCAGAGGCTTCTCCAGAGCTCAGCCTGGTGCGACCCTCTCCCCACTCTTCACCTTTTGTCTGTGGAGTGACAGGGTCTACTCCGATGACTGAGGGGCTGATCAATTCAAACAACTATTTGGTACAGCTTATAAAAATAGCTACCCTGAACTTTCAGCCCCATCTAGATTTCGAGGAGGATGAGTGTTTACCTGAGTCAGCTATTCATGAAATTCAAGCAGTCAGGCAGGGTGATAATAAGGAAATTAAATTGTTAATGACCAAAATGTGCCCAGATAATATATCCTCTACTAAAGAAATAGAGATGGAAATAAACAAGTGAGCAAGAAGTGTGTGGGTGGAATTTTAAAGAAAATAGTTTCACTGGTACTATATTTTAAAACTGCATTTAGTGGGGTCTCCCTGGTGGCACAGCGGTTAAGCGCTGTGCTGTGCAGCTGTCGGCAGCAGTGACGCGAGTTCGACGCCTGGCTGGGGAGATTTCCACTTGGTGCAGCAGACCTTTCCTGCCTCGCCCACTGCTCCCCTCAGCAGTGTACTTAAGTCAATCTGCCTGTTCTGCTCCCCACTGTCTCTGGTGAATCCTCTCACCACCCCGTACCTCTGGTCTACACCCCAGTTCTTTAATGCATAAATAACTAAATCTTCAAAAAACAAACAAAACCCTGAAAAAATTTCTAAGCCGTGGCACCTCCACCACCACTCACAGCTGACTTCCAGTGTCATCCTGTTTAACTTCCTCTGGGCAGAGAGAGAAGGCACTACTACTTTCTTCTTTATCATCTTGGCCAAGAAGTGACACGCATTTCTGTTCATATTCCACTGGCAAAACCTAGTCATATATTCCCAAGACAGCATGGGCCTGGAAAATATGGACTCCAGGGCTTCTCAGCAACAGGACATAGTGAAGCACTTGGGCAGCCAGATGAAGCAACACCTTGAGCAGGCATCCCTGGCTAGAATAGGAGTAGGAGCTTTGTGACAGATGAAAATAGTTAGACAAGGGCAGAGAGCCAGAGAGTAGCAGAAATACCATTATGAATTATGATTTTATCTTGAGTCGAGAGACAGCTGTAAATCAAATATTGTCACATCAGGAATATGTTTCCTTCATTATATAATGAATGTTTTCATTCAGACATACTGTTAAAATAGAAAAATAAAGAAACATTGCATCACAAGCGATTCTCCACAGAATTCTCAGGTGCATTCCGAGTACCCATGCCAATCAATGTTCCACAGTTTCATCTACTTCTATGGATTTGTAGAATCTGCTGCTGCATTTGTTCATTTGTGGTTCTGCTTTACTTGCTGCCTTGGCTGTATTTGGTTCCCCTCCTTTCTCTTGGCTCAGACTATTTCTTTCTCAAACCCATCAACATCCAATGAATCTGAGGAACCACTTCAGGGAAACTCAAAGGAATATATATGGCTAACGCCCCATGTATTCAGTGCAGTTAAAATGTCATGTCATTTTCTAGACTTAGATGATACTGTCAAACATGATGTTAATCTTAACTATACAGACATTCAAATTTGACAATCAATACCTTTATTAAAATGTTAAAATAGGATTTTCCTTTAATATGTCAGTGTAGAAAACATTGCTTTCCTACATTCCTTACATATCGTACATCAACTTTCATTATCCTGAGCAACACATCTTTGATTTCATAACAGAAGTCAATGGGGAGAAGAAATTTATTGTATAGAAATACACATATATAGTCGACTATTTAATGTGTGCATTCAACCAATAACATAACTATATCCATATAAACCTGTTTCAACTCTGTATTTCAAAAATGCTTTGTCCTCCTGATGCTTGAGCATCACTGCTGTTAGTGTGCCATCTAGCGGTTCCTATGATATTTCCTATTCTTTACTGAAGTCGAAGATGATTAAAACAATGTATGGAAAGGTCCAGTGAGGTTCTTTCTTTGCTACAACAGAGAGATAAGACTGTTACATAAAATAGCCAATGGCAAAATTCTGAATCATCCAAAAATTCACAGGAGATGTATAAATTCTTGTTTAAAAACCTTCTGAAATGAAGTTTTCAGCACAACTAAGAGAGGTTTCAGAACAATTGGATGATTTTGTTAATTTATTGTGTCATGATACACAACCTTTATGCACATTAGTACTATTCCAAGAGCCATGATGCAATAAAATAAAGTTGATCGTAAACTTAAATTAATTTTAATTTCACTCTTGTTATTCATATACTTTAGGGTCCTATAGATCTCTACTTTGAATATTTTAAAAAGACATAATTTTGAGCTTTCTGGCTGCAGGAATTAAAAATATTTACTATCACTACAGCAGTGTGAGTTGTGGCCAGGGCATCATCTTAATTCATGCTCTGAGAGCTATAACCACATAATCTCTTATATTGCCATATTCTTATTGATATTAAGTAAAGATTGAGGGATAACAATAATAGTTTATTTTATCTTTCAGTAATAAAAATACCTTTAGAGACCTTGTTTTACTATCACCTTAAAGTGATAGAAGAAATTCCTGTAATTGCTACATTTTCATATGTAAGTTATGAGAGAATAAATGGTTTTGCTATGGAAGATAAAAGGACAAAAAGGCAAAAGCATATTCTACAACCATGTACAGGTATAAGCATAAGAATTAGTTATTGCATATTGGTTAGCTATTTCAACAAAACATATTATTATTTTAGTTAGCTTTTAATGGAATAGGCTATCATAAGTACAATCATTTCAGAACTTTCTTTGAATCAGACACAAGAAAAAAATCAACAAAAATAACTTCCACTTACTAAGGTCTTAATATATCTCACAGTGCTTCCCTTACTTTGTCTAATTTAATCCTCACAAGGATATGACAAAGTATCATTTCACAAATGGAGAAACTGAGATATTAAATAACTTGCTCAAAGAAGGGCCACATCTGGACAGAGCCTGTGTGGATATGATTCTATGACTTGTTATAAAACTTCTCATCAAAATCCAGTAAAGGGCAGAGAAGTCATGCTTTCTTCTTGTTGCCATAAAAAAAATCAATGGGGCAGAGAAGCAAAAAACGGAGTTGACAAAGGCCCTCCCTGATGGTGCAGAGGTTAAAGTCTCAAATGCTACTGAGCTATCGCGCCAGCCACTGCAGCATGAGTTCGATCCTGGCCAGGGAGCTGACCCACATGGCACAGCAGACCTCCCCTTTCTCACCCACTGCTCCCCTCAGCAGTGTATTTCAGTAGATTCACCTGTTCTGCTCCCCACTCTGTCTCTGGTGAACCCTCTCACCCCCCGCCACCCCTGTACCTCTGGCCTGCACCCCAGTTCTTCCTATGTATAAATAAATAAAGATAAATCTTTAAAAATAAAAAAGGAGTTGACACGGACTAGTATATGCTCGGGATGACATGGTGCCGGACCTGCCATTATTGCAGAAGCAAGGCTCTCAATCACGTGAGCAACATGATTCTTACATTTCAGGCAGGTGAAGCCACATCAGACTTTTTAAAAGGTACAGTCATCATCACAGAAGAGTATTTTTTTCTGGCTTCCTCCGAATGACAAGCTTTTTAGTCAGAAAAATTTATAACATAGCACATGTTATATCAGTATCTTCTTGTCAACTATCTGTTAAGTCAAGGTGCTATGTCATTGATTAACTTTTTTTATTTAAATAAGCACAGTTAAAAGCTGTAAATAGACTGCTGAGCCACAGTATAATGGCCGAACTTCCAAGAATAAATTTTAATATTGTGACCACATAAACCTTACAAAAAGGATTTACATTTAGTGCATAGTTTCAACTTGTAGGCTAAGTAGGCACAATACTAAGCAACCAGTGTAAAAGAACGTATATAATGCATAGCGCTTTAAACATTTAAGCCAAGCAATGAAAAATGTTATGAGTTTGTTGAAAAGTTGAATATGCAACCAAATATTCTATCCCTGAGCTATACCCCTATAGAAACAACCCAAATGCCCCCGAATAGATGACTGGATCAGGAAGTATGATCTATATACATAATGGAACACAATTCAGCAATCAAAAAAGATAAACTAATGTCATTTGCAGCAATATGGATGGAGCTGTAAGGGATTATGCTCAGTGAAATAAGTCAGAAGGAGAAAGAAAAATATTGGATGCTATCACTTGTAGAAGGAATATAGGGGAACCAAATAGGAGAGCAGGGAAAAAATAATAACAAAAAACCCCACGACAAAACAAAAATAAACTGACAACTATAAATCAGAGACATTCTGCAGGGAAGGGGAGGAGAGGGATCAAAACAAGGGCGGGAAGAGCACAATAGACTGGTGATAGTGGACTGGTGAACTGGTGTGGGAATTCTAGGGGGACTACACCTGAGAAAAGAAAGCAAACATTGTACAAAAATGAACAATGATGTAATATATATATATATATAATTTTTTAAAAATCCTTGAATATGTTTGGATTAATAACAGAAGGAATTGTGAGAGATGCCATTTGCTGTCCTCCCTGTATCCATGCCCTCTCTTTTCATCCCAACCAATGTAATTTTAGTGCGCTCAGGTGGTAGCTGAGATCTCTTGCTCTCAGAAAGAGGAGAACCCCAATCTTGGTGCTCAGTATGGTCATGGTTGTCCTAACTCTGTTGGTAATATCATTCTCCTTTATCTGGAAGTGAACATGTGACAGGTTTTGGCCAAGATGTAAATGAAAGATTTTGAGTGGGACTCCAGGGAAAACTTTCCTGGTAATATGAATTAACTTGACACATGTAGGCTTTTACCATTTTCTGATTTTCTGCTTGGAATGTGGGACCTGGAGGTACGGTGACATATGTGACAAAGAGATGACAGTCATAAAGGAAAAGTCCATTTTCTGAAGATAGCATGGGGGAAATAGAGAAGGCGCCTTGGTCTCTGACAGTGTTATTAAATAGCTATCAACACCCCAAGATGCTTTGGATGTATCCTATGTGAGACAAACTTTCACTGAGTTAAGCCACTATTTGGTGGGTCTTCTGTTACCTATAGTCTTGAATATTAGATTGAACCATATGAAGCTGTTATTTTTGTAGGTCAAAACTTGTTGAAGATCAGCAATCTCATATGTCTCAACCACAGTAGTTATTCATTGATGTGGAATTCAGTACCGTTTCACTTATTCAGTAGTCCAAGCCTCTCCCTTCTTCCCTCTTCTACCTCACACCACCCAACATAGATCAATGTTTGAATATTTCTGATATTTAATTTGTCCCACCTTGCTGGGGTGGAGGAAGACCTGATCTCTAACATTTGCTCGTCTCTATGGTGTAAGTGCTCCCACCACAGCTGTTTTGAGTTACTAACTTGGGGTCACTGAATAAGGATTTGGAAAGAGAAGCACTGAATCAGTACTCATGAACTGCAACCACGGCCAATTCCAGCTCCCCTACCTGTATCCCCGCCTCTGCTCTGCTATAGTGTGTGATGGGCTCCACTAGTGTTGTTGGAAAGTGACTTATTATTCTTACTGCTATTGCTCTTTATAGGGTTGAAACAAAGAGTAAAATAAGGAGTTGGGAAAATTGGACAGAGAAATCTATGTCTTTACCCTGTGGTTCATTTTGTAAGAAAGAGTAAAGA
Organism: Scalopus aquaticus; assembly: GCA_004024925.1. Taxonomy (NCBI): domain Eukaryota; kingdom Metazoa; phylum Chordata; class Mammalia; order Eulipotyphla; family Talpidae; genus Scalopus; species Scalopus aquaticus. The sequence continues at coordinate 81,387 of PVIJ01005304.1, forward strand.
AAATATGTCAGATAGTAGTCGACATATTTTTTTTCAAGATTTATTTATGCATACAAGAACTGGGGTGTAGGCCAGAGGTGTGGGGTGGTAAAAGGATTCACCAGAGACAGAGTGGGAAGCAGAACAGACTGACTGAAATACACTGCTGAGGGGAGCAGCGGGCAACACTGGAGAGGTCTGTTGCGCCATGTGGGAAGTTCCCTGACAGGGGATTAAACTCGTGCTGCAGTGGCTGCCGATAGCTTCATAGTGCTGAGACATAACCCATTGCACCACCAGGCAGGCCCCCGGCCTATTCTTTTAATCAACTAGAGCTTCTATTGTCTAAATCTATTAGTTGACTTCAAAATATGAATAAGAAAAAACACACACACAGAAGAAATCTCTCATTTGGTTATTCACTTTTTTAAAAAAGCAAAAGGTTTGTTTCAATGTAAGAAGATGAAGCATTTGACTTCCATTTGGAGCAGTGACCTTTATAAAACCACAATAAAACTCATTTTTTTAGCTCTTAAATGCCAAATAAATGTCCAGGTTTCAAACATTGACTTTTTCATTAGTTTTAGGTAACTGGCTCAAGGAATGATTAAAACTGTGAGCTTAAGGTGCTTGCACAGGCCACCAGTGGCAAATACAAAGTCTCCACAGTCTTTGTCCTGTGTGTATTTAGCCAAGACTGGGCGGTTATCTCCAGAACCACATATACAATTTTTTGTTACTTCCCTGACCTTCCGTTTAGACTCAAGAAACCCACCTTTGAAGAATGGGAGGGCTAAAGCTTCATTGTCGTGTGGATGTTTGAAACTGAGAAATGACACAATAAAAGATCTCCTCCTAAGTAATTCATACTGGCCTTTTAGATATTCTTCTGGACAGAAACCAAAATACTAAAAATATTCTAAAAATATGTTGCCTTTTATATTAAAGTTAAGCACAGTTGTGTTTAGTTAAATTATTTGTTTTCTTTAGAAAAATATCTGACACTGTTGATGTAAAATATTTATAAAACAAGGAAAAAATAAATTCGAGGAGATTGAAATTAGCATGGATTTGAGGTAGGAAGCAGGGATTTGACCAGGGCTTTGAAGAGTAGGGAGAGATTCAAAGACTGGTGAAGTAAGGTGAGAAAGGGTGGTAGCAAAGAGCTCCTACTTTCTCCTTAATAACTTTTCATGACTTATGAACATAAGCTATTTCAGGAAAGATACAAAACAACTTCTAAAATCTATCCATCTTTCCTGTTACTTTTAGCTATGATTTAAGATTCAGATCTTTGAAACCAATTTCTTGTGCTGACGTTCTTGAGAATAAGGGACCTTTTGGGTATGACTGCCTGGTCCAGAAATGCGTGGAATACAAGGGCGTAAAACCTGTCAAATGTCTTTCTCCAGATCGTCTTTCATGTGTTGAACATCCCTATTTCTTCTGTTTAAATGCTCCTTATAGACAGGAACAACTTTTTATTTTCTGTCTTTTAATTTCAGTTGTTATTTAAAGTACAATAATGTATTTCCTGTTTCAAAAAGAGTTGGCAAAAGTTCTAACTTTGACATGATGGTAATATCAAGTCTATGACTCTTAGAGACTCAAGTTCTGAAGTCACTTCCATCCAGATTGTTCTCTTATAATGGTCACTTAGGGTTCAATAGGGACATTCTTGGGATTGACAGGATCTCCTAATATTCTTGGGATTGACAGGATCTCGTTGGTATGGTGTCAAAAAAAAGAGCAAAAAACTGATGATATCCCCAAGATGGCCATAGAAGTTCTTCCTTCCCAAAAGGAACATCTAATAGCTAACCAGTGGGACACTACACCGAAAGAATCACGTGGCCTGAGATAAAACTGAAAACACCCCATTGGACATGAGAGACCAACACAGACTGCACAGATGGGACAGAGAGGGGAGTCATGTTTCCCTGAACTGAAGGGGATACAGAGAAGCGCCTGGAGGCTGCTGTCCTAGGCAGGCACACCCCCTCCGATGAGGGGGATCACATATGGAGGAGCAGGGTGCTCCACACAGGGCGGATCCTGGATATGGATCAAAGAAAGTGCTCTCGACTAACACCTGTAGGGACTGGTAATGACCTCCTGAAGCACGATGGGAGCACATAGATTGCAGAGTCTCAGGTCTGGCACCCTGGAGAGGAAGATGGTTGACAGTGGCACAAAGACCAACCAGCCCACGCCTCAGAGCAAACTCACAGCGGCAGCTGTGACCCTCCAGGCTCTTCACACCCTGCTGACCCTCAGTTGCAGCCCCAGGTCTCAGTACTGATGGAAGCGAGCAAAGGCCCCAGAAATCAAGTTGAATCAAATAAAACCACAATTCCAACTGCAAGAAGAATAAAAGTAGTTCAATTCTTTATGTTATTCCTACAGATAATTATTTAAAGTAGGGAAATCTAAAACAAAAAATGGGGATACAAAAAATATAACTCATAGTACCTAGAAACCTCAAGGGAATAAGCCATCCTGAGGAGAGACCAAATCTCCAGAATCCAACCACAAAAACATGTAAGATTATATCTTCCAAAGCTGAAACTTCAATTCTTAGTAATCCTTGTTCTTCATGTTGTGGATCCTAACTCTATTCCCATTTCCCTGATATCCTGACAGTCTAGTTGTACTAAAGCCTTGAATTTACCCGATATGTCATAATTTTTTGCACAACTCTTTGCTTTTGAACATTTTCTGCTTTCTGCCTGGAATGCGCTGACTCCCTTTCTCAGCGTGCAGAGGGGTTGGAGACCTCCTAATGCGTGAAGTAGATGAGGAGATTCCTAAGGTGTGAAATGCTGGGGCAAGGAAAATATCAGGGTCACAACTGGCAGACTGGCCATGGCTGGAAGACTGGCCCGCGTGGGTCGGAGACTCGTTCGGGTACAGATCAGGATATTCTTTCTTCTGCCAGGAAACTCTGCCAAGGGAGTAAACTAGATTAGAAAGGAGAGCAGAACAACCTGATAACGCAGAACCTTGGCGTGAATGTGCGCCTTAACAATCCTGAGCGCTAATAAAAGAATGAATCACTGTATTCTAACTAACCTTGGGAGCGGTCTGGCTCAATAAAGATGAGTCGCTCCAGTGCTGGGGACACTTGAGCTCAGACCAAGAAGCCTTGTGTCACCTTGCGTCCCCTGGGTTCAGCTCCTCTTAAAATCTGTTTTGTGCGTCATTTCTTTATTTCTTGGTTCTTTCGGATCCCTCTCCTCCACACTGTCCACTGGAGCTGGTCTCCGGCCCAGGGAATTTTTTTTTGATTCTCCAAATTCTGGTCAAGGGGCATCCCTCAGCCCTCTCCCATCTACCAGTCTGTTGGACAGAGCCCACATTTGTAGCTGCCTTCAAAGAGCAACTAGTCAGTCCAGGAGTGCACAAGTAATAACCGCCACTTCCTGTCTTCAGTTCACAGATCTAGTATCTCATAATGCATAGTCTTGTAGACTTACGGTATTGACCAAGAAAAACATCGTTGTCTGAATTGCTCATTTTAATTGTGAAAGATACTTTGATAATCGAGGTGTATGTCATGGTATATGCTTCTAGATATACTTGTGTGAGCTCATCTGTCAAGTTTATGCTGTGCGTGCGTGCGTGTGTGTGTGTGTGTGTGTGTGTGTGTAATGTAAGGTATCTTTACAATACAAGTAATTTTTTAGCTTAATTTTCCTTGGCAGTTGTGGCTTTTAGCTTATTTCTTGGTGATATTTCTTTCATTTCCTAAAAAGATTGAGCATACAAAATTAACAAAAAAGAAGTTATCAGGAAAAATTCTATTTTTGAAATGAGATATCTATTGCTCTACTTTATAAGTTGTTAAACTTTGATCCTGGCCATGAAGTAGGGGGATGGGTTGAATACTGTAGGTGAGACAAGTGCCCTAAGCGGGAAGGTCGTTAGATTAAGCTATTATTAAAGGGGAGTTAGAGAAACTTGGGAAGCATGTGGGGTCAGTCTATTCTCTTATCTCTGCCAGGTTAGGAACCTCTGCCCACAATGCTGCTCAGCCTCTCCTCGCTCAATAGCCATGCTGATAATGCAACTTTTGTGCAGTTGATAATCTGATGGTTTGCTTGTACAGATAAAAAGCCATGATAAAGAGGTTGCCCTATACCAATACCATTGCCTTCTTTGAAGGGCCCCTGGAGGTAGATTTTCACAACACTTTTACTTAAAGTACATAAAAGAGTGCTAGAAAACACAGTATAATTGACAAAGATGTGGGGAGTCTTTGGAAGTCAAACAGAATTAAAGCAGAGGGTAATAAACTACTAAGAGTCAGAAGCCTTTGCCTACTATAGGATGCCAGAAACCCAACTATTTGTAAAGTATGATGGAAGTTGCAATTTTTAGGAAATGGCTAAGTCTTATAAATTTTTATCAGATTTGCAAAATTTGGACACAGTTGGGCTGGATAGTAACTGTTTCATCTGGAATTCCTTCGTTTATATACCTTCTGCATTTTAAGGGCTAAAAGTCTAAAAACTATAATTTTTGGAATCACTTTGGAGCTATATTAAATGTGATTTTGATACCAAACACCGGCCTCATTTTCCCTCAACCAATAAAAGGAAACAGAGTTTGAGGAAAAGGAAAGTGGTTTAATTTGCTGACAAATGAGGAGGGCAGCAGACTCATGTCTGGAAACCACTGTCCTGCGCTCTGGCAGGCTGCAGGGTTATTTATACAAAGGGGAAAAAAGGGGAGCTGGGCAAGGGTCTGCAAAGGGGAGGGGGGAGTGGTCAGCAGGGAGACTGGTGGGCGCCAGTTTGCTTTTTTTTCAACAATTGCTGTTTAACTCCCTTTTCCTTGGAATGCAAGAAGACAAACCTGTCAAACGGGGGAAATTAAGAGATGGGGGAAGACAAAACTTGTAAATGCTTATCTGAGAGACCAGGCATAAAAAAGACAAACCTGTCAAAAAAAAAAAGGGTGGAGATTGCAAGAGAAGGGGAAACCCAACTTGTTAACTGCATCAATTTGGGTCCAGTAAACCATAGATACTAATGTAGATTTAGAAAATGGAATGGCAGGAAAACCCACCTTTGTGGTGTGTAGGATGGCATCTCCTCCCGAACAGAAGCATGGCTGGACTCTGCATTCTCATGTCCAGTTCTTGACTTCATGGATTTTTTTTTTTATGGCGTGGCAATGATTGTTTATTTATTTATTTTTAATGTATATATTTTTATTGTTATTTGTATCTTTTACATTTTGTATTCCCCTTGGGTAACCCACCACCAATTCACCTGTGATCCATCTCCATGGTCCTTTGTGTTCTTTTCTACTCCATTTTGTGCCCTTACCCTCTCCTCCCCTTCCCCAACCCACCCCCCATCCCCTTATAGTCCTGTTATAAGTGAAATCATTTGATATTTTTCTCTTTCTTTCTGGCTTATTTCACTGAGTATGATCCCCTTTAATTCCATCCATGTCGCTGTAGACTTCATAGACTTGAGCAGTTGTGGCAGTGACAGCTGTGGGAGCAACAGCAAGGCAGCCATGGTGGCTAGACCTTAAACCAAAAATCCAATGACAGCCCTTGACCATCCAATGAATTTGTAATTGCCTACATTAAATTCCCTCCTAATTAAAAAACATAAACTGGTTTCTATTTCGTGTCATAAACTCTTAATATAACATATAAACAACAATTTTCCAAAGCCTGGTTTGCTAAAGAAAACACATATAAGTCCACATATATGACTAAGTCTGTCATACCCCCACTATACTCAGTCAGGAAACAGATCCCAAAACCGGGACAAGTTTATTGTAGGGCTGTTTATGAATGTGATGCTTCCACACACCTCCTATGGCTTTATAATGTCAGAGGCAGAAAATGAGGAATTGATAGGCATAAGAGCAATCTATGTCTGTGGAAGGAGTGATATCTGAATTTATGAGGAGCTATTAATGCAACGGTGTAATGCAGTGGTGCTTCTTGCAATCATTGGTAGTTCTCTTCTCTGCTGATTCTCTCTTTCCAGGTCTCTGAATGTTGAAGTATTCCACACCTTGGATTTCTCACTGTAGTCTATACTCTCTCATTAAATGCTCTTTTCTGGGCATATATTTTTGGATGTTGTCATTATAATGATGACTTGGAGTCCTTAAATCTGCACTTTCCTTTTCACGCAGTTTTTTTAATGGATGATTTGGGGAGAAGACTGAAGGAAGGGGTGGCTAATTCATTAGTTCTTGGGTGTTTTGGTTCATTGGAGTCCATGGTTGATGAACAGTCTCCTAAAAACCATTGCAAAGGATGACTCTGAGATTGAGCAGTACAGGCCATTTAAATTATACTGAGGCTCCTGGTATGTTAATATATAAATAACAGAAAAAGGGCAAAATGATGTCACAAAATTATAATATGTTTTAAATGTTCACATTTGATAAATTAAAGCCTTTAAAGCATAACCAAAGACAAAGACTCTGCTGAAGGCCTCATTTGACATAAGTCCATTGGACTCTTGCTCCCTCCTTCCAAATTCTGCAACCGTGTAAATACTAACAGCAAGTGAGATTTAGGAGGTAGGGGAGGCATTAAATTGAAGGCTGTTTTCCTTTGATCAAAGGAACATGTATCTGATTTCATAAAAATTGGACTCCATGTTATTCTCTCCCATTCAATCCTCATGTTATTTTCTTCAATCTTTGATGAGGACTATCTCCTTGACCAGACTTTAGTCAGTCTCTTCTAAGTACTTTTCCTGAGATATTACTTTGGCCTGCTAAGCAGTTTAACCACAGGCTTCTATAGGATGACAGAAATACAAATATTTATAAAGAGAATCCTTCCATCCTTGATATGTGATCATGTTCCTCTTCCCCCACCGTTGATATCTAATCAGCCCTTATTAATTTTCCCCCCACTGACCCCACATCCTGGCTGCAACTTCACTGGCTGCATCTCAGGTTGAGCTCAGTTCTATACTAAAATGTTTTCTCTACTGCAATAGCTTGAATTTGATGTTTTGTCATTTTAAGCAAGTGCCCAGTGCAACTTCTCTATGATATTTTGCATCCTTCTTCTCATAAAAACCCATATTTTGGGAAAAAGCATGTTAACTTAAGATATGAGGCTCATAGACTAGAATTAAGTCATCACATTACCTGTCTTGCAGGTTCTACGTCCACCTTATACTTAACGGTAGAACACTACTTTGAATCAGTGAGAGGACAGGACGTTAACCTTAGGCAATATTTTGTCTTTCAGCGCTGCCACTAACATTCTGTAGTATACACACAATGGAGGCCATTGTGTAGTGGGTGGCAGACCCATAAACTTGAATTGTGTGTGGCATTCTACCTGTCAACTTTCAAGGCTTAAAATTTTCTCTCTACCTTTGCCCATGAGTAAAGCTTGTCAAAGTTTTCCTGTCCTTCAGAGAACTGTTTTCATTTAAATGTCCTGATGGGAAGCAATCTTAACATACTGTCACGCTGAAGAGTGAAACATTCAAAATAATTTGATGTTTCATTCCTCCCAGGATTGCATTTTTAGCAGGAAATGGAGTTTTGATGCCATAAAGATGTCTCATTTGTGGAAGGTCACTAAGAACCAAAATTATCTACCCTGAGAACCAAGCCATACCCACTGTCCTCATTAGCATGGTGTTGTTACTCCTCTCTGTCAGCGTGACTTTATTTTTCCAGGGGTTTCCTGCCCAGGGAAGTGACTTGATTACTCATTCCAGAAGTTTTCCAAAGGGCTCATCACCTCCAATAAAAAAAATCAACAGAATCAAGACGGGATACACATACGTAATGGAATACTATTCAGCATTCAAAAAGATAAACACATGCAATTCACAGCAACATGGATGGAACTAGAAGGGATCATGCTCAGAAAAATAAACCAGAAATAAAGAAATCTATTAAATGGTTTCACTTATAACAGGAATATAGGGGAACCACAAGGGACTATGGTGATGGGTCACTGGTGAATCAGTGTATTCCAAGGGGAATACACAAAGATATAAATAACAATTAAAAAAATAGAAAAAAAATTGAGATTTAATTTAAAAAAAGCAAACATCAGCAGAAAGTTCGCACCTCAGATTCTTTGAACTCCACCCCTTGATGTTTGCACCAACCCTAGGCTGTTGTAACTCAGTCCTTACCCAACATTAAGCCCCATTTTGAAAGATCAACTTTAAAGCACCCACTCTCCCATGGACAGTAAACTCTGTCCTTGGTTTTCCCTACTCTGAGATAACACTATGGCTTTGTGTGGTGGGAGTGGTCCTTGCTGAGGTAAGCAGTGAACTCAGATTTGCCTTATTACCTGTTCAGTTGGTGATATTTGGGGAGAAGCTTTCAAGAACTCGGGAATCTTGCATCGAAACCTTTAAGTGATCCACATAAGTTAAATGTGAGGATGGCCCAAGGATGATTCTTTCAAGTTGGATATCAAAGAAAGGCATAAAATTTGGGGCCAGAAAATTCTCTTAACTGTCAGGATAGACTAAAACTCTATAACTAGTCCAAAAGATGACAAAATTTCATCATTCCTCAGAATCCAATAACTCACATGGATTATTACAGTGTCCACATTTGAAAGAGCCTCTTAAAAAAAACCAAGGTGGTTTTCACAAGGTAGCATTTCATTAGTGGAACATGTTAATTCTAAGTATGAAAGCAGATTTTTATGTTGTAAGAAACTCTTAAACAACTATTTTCATATTACAGTTATTATGGGGATGTAAAAAGTAGCATATTTAATTTTGGAAACACAGAAAGGGTCAATATGACCTACCACACATTTTCTCATATTGGTTTTAAAGCTTCCAAGAGAACATTTGGAGAATTTTTTTCTTATTTGGTTTAACAATAATTTTTAGTATTTTGTATTCAAGAAACCACTAGAGAGTGCTAAAACCCACATTAATGCAGAGTGAGTCTCTAAAGGAGTAACCAACACACACACAGTTAGATATATGTATATTTGCAAGAAGCAGATGACAAAAATCTAGGAATTTGCTCTTGAGTAAAAACTGTAACAGAGTGGTCCCCAGGAAAAGGGGAGGCCCTAGGTTCCCTGCCCCACCCAAGGAAGTTCAGAGCTGAGCAGGGAGAAAAAGAGCTGGACAAGAGACTGGAGAAGGAAGGACGCAGGATGGAGAGCCGGAAGGAGACCTCCAGGAAGCACGTGGGGCAGAGAGACATGAGAAGAAGCTGCGCTTGCTTCTTGGTCCTGGACTGGTTGATACAGATGTGGGTGAGAGACCCATGGGGAGGTTGACAAACTTTTGTCTTGATTTCTATTTTGCTCTTTTCCTCTCAGACTTGTCTGGCTGTTTCTGACCCTTTTCGATGGGTCCATGCCAAAGGGTGTTTTAAACTTGTGGTAGGCTTTCAGGTCTTGCTTTGGGCCAATCTCATTTGGGTGGAATTTTACCCACGACGGGATGGGGAACTTTGGGTGCTTCATTTTCTGTATTGTACACCAATTGTATCAAAGTTCTTCTCCATTAAAGGTCTGTATGTTTTGCCTTGATGCAGCAGATGGCAGAACCTATTTGGGGGTTCTGGAGTGCCCCTTCCCCTGTCCTCTAACAAAACCAGAAAAAAAATCATGTAAAAGCAAAAGATCTACCCTATGGTTACTTAAATCTTGAAGAGAAACACTAGTTCTTCCTCTAGCATAGTCACATTTTTTCTTTATGGAAACATACATATTATAATAACCAACTCACCTTCAACGTGAGTGATTTTTGCACGTACTAATGTACATATATTTTGTTTTCCAGCAATGACTTGATTACACTGGTCAACAGGTTTTAACAAAAGTCATGTTACTGAAATAAAATTAGTCATTTCCTATCCATTTGTATGTGCTTAACATGAATATGACAGTAAAGTTCTAATTTTGGCTCTAGTTTTTTTTTTTTTGTAACCTGCAATAAATAGATGTTTACATCACAAAATGCATGCAATAGTAATAGACTTATGGTTAGTTAATACCTGTAAAAAATCAAGTCATAGACTACTTCTTGGATTTCTTCACTTGTCTCTTGTTCAGCTGTTCAGGAATAGAATAGATGAAAGACGGTTTCCATTGTGCAAAAGCACAGCCTTCAGACTCAGTTTCAAAGAGTCTAGAAATAGAAATAGTCTCCATTCTTGTGGTCATGAGTGATTTCTAAGACATTCATGAGGCCCTCAATATCGGAACAGAACACCAGAATACTTTCCTTTCTGAAGAGAGGCTCCAACTGCTGGTGGTGCTTTCGATCTAAAGTAATTGTGACATCTTCTTCTAGAAGTTTCCATTGTTGGAATCTTGATCTTAGCAATTCTGCCTTGTTCTTGGATAAGTCCAAATTATGAACCAGGTTATTTAGTTCTTTCTGTGTTAGTCTGTGTGGGGTTGATGATGCGCCACAGTGAAAATCTGGATCGCTGCATGCTGATGGAACAGGAGAACAGGTCGGCTCACCCCTGTCCTCATCAGATGAATCCAGAGAAAATTCTGCTGGAGGTTCTGGAATAGGAAGTCCCTCACCATGTCGAACTGGTCTCAGTGCAGATGGAATGCTTGGGTAGACTATTCTCGACTTCTTTTGCTTTGTTATTCTACCAGAAAGAGGAGGAACCAGGCAGAAGTAACAGTCTTTTATGTGGTTGCTTGGCTCTCTCCACACCATGGGGACTGCAAACGTCATTGATGGTCTTTTACCATTTAACACTGTGAAAGCTGTGTTGTACATGTAGCACAGCATATAGGCGGGGCCTAAGGCTTGTCTTGGTCACCAACCTTGCATCCGAAGTAAAGATGATAAGCCTTCTTCACTTGAGAAGTGATACTTTTCTTCTGGTTGGCAATGTCACTTCCCCACAAATAGAGCAGAAATTGTTTACGCTATTAACACACTTTCGAGGCATGACTGTTCTGTGTTGTGCCTAAATGGATAAAATAATAACAGTTCTATGGAACAGTAGCTTAAACTGTCTCGCAAAAAGTCTGAAATATTTTCAATGCTCAACCTTTCCGACAAGGCTTTATCTAGTGCACTGCTGACGTCAGCTTGCTTCAGCAGCCGCCTGGAAGTAGTATTGCATTGCATCAGAAAATGATGCAATCAACACTGAATGGTGTGTGCATGATGGTATTATGCAATGTGATGCAATATTACATCATTGTAGGCTGATTTAGGATGTTGGTGCAGTCCTACTGGATAAATTTACACAGTGACACATATAAAATGAATTATATGAAATATCTTCAAAACGAGAGCTAATAAAAAATTTTCAGGGTTATCTTCACTTTCAACACACCCAGATACTACAGATTAGGGCCTTTTTAAGTCAGTAACAATTTCATTGTTGGCCAGTGTTATTAGAGCTTCCAAGCATGATTTTATAGTAAAGGTATCGGTGTGTAAGAAACAGTGAACAGAGTATGACTGCAACACAACTGGTTCAACATAAAAGACAAGACCCAACACCACACACAAGCCTTTATAAACATGCAAAAAATCACTTGCCTGCACGGCGCACAGTTTCCGTGGCTCCCACACTTCTCTATCATGGCGGCTCCAGCCCTCGCTGATAGTCCCATGGGCCTGACTGTGGCTCTCAAGGAGGACTGTGAAGTGCCTGCTGATGCTTCTCTCCCCATCACTAACTTTCATGGGTCTTTAAAATATCCCTGGCCTGACAGCACCAGGCATGAAATAGGCGCTTAGTATATATTCACTAGAAAAGCTTTACTATGTTACATAGAAGTGTTACAGGGCAATCCCAATGTGAAATGGGATGGCCTGACTGTGGGTCCTCACTTGCTCGCTTAAAAGGGACTTTTGATAAGACTCAACTGCAGGCACACACAAAAAAAGGTTAGTAAGGGGTTTATATACGAAAAGGGGAAATGAGAAATGAATGACTCGGAGAAAGAGAGAGAAATTGGTGAATGTGTCCTACCGGTTGCACTGAGCTGGGTCCCAGTAGCACATTGAAAGCTGGTGAAAAACTAAGGACCCCCAAGACCTACATGTCTGCTTAGAGACCAAGCCTGGTGGCCTAACTCCACCCTCAGTCCCAGCAATCCTCCCTTCAGTGGTGATGACATTGTGGGATTTATAGTCCTTGGTGCCTTGGATCTCTTTGGTCTGGGGTGGAGGTGGGGTCCATTAAACCTATTTGTGGAGTTTGACCGGACATCCTTTCCCCCCAACAGAAGGAACAAATCACAATCAGTGTTGTAAACTAGTTTACTTGTTTAAAACAGAAATAAGAACTAAGTAAAGGTCCTGAGTTCCCCTGTTATGATAGAGATAAAACGTTAGCACAAATACTGAGTGAAGGTACCGGTTCCACAGCAGTAAGAAGTAGGAGCCAGAGCCATCCATGAGGCCAGTCATTAACCTCCAGGAAATTAAAAGAAATGTTGGAGAGGATATTAGATTTTACACAGGGCATGAAATGGGAATGCTAGTCCATCTGATTAAAATCTAGGGTCAAAAGACCCCAGCAGACCTAAAGGTATTACATAAGCATTTTAAAATAGAAACTCCAGAGAGAAGTGGGCAGCAGAAATGCAAACAGTGGGAAGGCTCTGGGTAAATTGGCGCAGGGGCTGGAAGATGCCTCAGGCAAAGGAGAAGACAGATGTGGGAAGACAGAGCCCTGAGAAGCGGCCATTAGCAAACTCTTCGCTTCCGTATCTCGAGACAGCAGGCTGAACAGGCCCTGAGTGAAGATGATAAGATCAGCTCCAGAGGTTTTTTCATCAGCTAGGGCTCCAGATTCTTTCAAGTACAAATGACTGGAGTTTTCTGGCAAAGAACAAAAAAGGTTCATTTCAGAAGGGGGCAACTACATTAATAAATGGAGAAAAGTCATTTTCCCTTTTCTCCATTTTGTTACTATCACTCCTCTCATTAAGGTTAATTCTATGTCTGAGAAAAGTATGTTTTTATTAATCTGGTAAAAATCTCTGGATCTTTCTATTAATTTTTGTTTTGTCATAAACTCCCAGAAATAAATGAAACCACAGAGGTTCATTTGATGGCTCTTGAGCCTTCATTTCTCTTGAGGTACCTTTGGGCTCTTTAAAGAATCGTTACTCTTCTCCTGGTTGGGCCAGAAACCTGGGAAAATCTTTCCATAGTGGTACCAGTTCCTGCAAATTCACTAATCACAATGTATCAAATGAAATAGATTCACTCACCTAACATCTACTATATGCTGCAGATAGAGAAATAAATAGCCCAGATCTGTACCCTTAAGGAATTCAGGTCTAGTAAGAAGAGAAAGAAAACCAGTGATTATAAGATGCTGTGGTAAATACTGCAGTTGAGGTTCACATGCTGAGTTGCAGGCTGTGTTTATCAGTCAGGAGTCCATTTGTTACCAGACAAGGCAAGGAGCACCCCAAGAACCCCAAATCTGCCCACTCTAAGTAGGTTTTGCCATCCACTGCATCAAGACAAAACATATCCTAGTGCATAAGACCTTTAATGGAAAGGAACTTTAATACAATTAGTGTGTAATAAAGAGAAGAAAAAGACAAAAAATATAGTTTCCAAATAAAGTACCCGAAGTTACCCATCCCTTCGTGGGTAAATGCCCAGCCAAACAGTATTGGCCCAAAGCAGGGCTACTGAGGTCTGAAAGCTGCCACAAGTCTAAGGCACCTTCTGGTGGGGACCCATAAAACAGGAGCAGAAGGGGCCAACAAGTCTGGAAGGAAAAGAGCAAAATCAAAGTCAAGATAAAGGCTGCCACTGTCAGCCTCCCCAGGGGTCTCTCACCCACTGTGTCAAGTGTCTCCTTTCATGTCCGCCTAGTCCCTGCTACAAGTCCAGGGCTGAGAAGCAAGCGCAGCTTCTTCACATGTCTCTCTGCTCCATGTGCCTCCTCCAGGTCTCCTTCTACTTCTACATCCGTCTTCTTTTCCTCCCTCAGTCTCTGGCTTCTCCTCCCTGCTCAGCCCCACCCTTCCCTAGGTGGGGCAGGGAACCTGGAACCTTCCCTTTCCCTGGGGCTACCCTGTTACATATTCAAAGCTAAAGAAAACCCAACCAGTGCTCATCTGCACAGCAAGTGTGTCCATCTCTGACAAGGGCAGAGCTGGGCAGCCCAGGACTGGTATGGGAGCAGCTCTCTGATGCCAACTGACACCCAGGTTCCCTGCCTTTCCCTCCACATCCTTTGCCTTCATGCTCATTGCAGAATGGTTGCTAAGTCTCCAGATGTCACATCTGTCCACATTCTGGGCAGGATAAGGGGGAAGCACAAACAACAAAGTGAGGCATGCTGGCCTGTTTTTGTGTCTTTTTAATAGGAACACAAAAAAAACATTTCCAGAGACTCCTGCTCAACAACAGTGCTCTCCCTCTCATCAGGCAGAGCAGTGTCGTGAGTTTATCCCCATCCAGACTGGGCCTCATTGGAAGGGGGCTTAGGGTAGGAGTTAGCATTGCTGGTCCCCAGCAGAGTGCACTTGTGTTCCACATTGCTCCCTCCCCACCTCAGGCAACCCAAGTTCTCTCTAGTCTGGCAGAGAGAGCCAGGATACCTGTGGTTATTACTTTCAAAACAGTTCTCTGAAGTCAGATGATGAACAAGAAAGTTCATCTTTTTGAGAACTTCCACTGTTTAATGTAGTCTTTCACGATTGAACTGTAAATTTGAAGAAGACTCATCATGTCTCTCTAAATAGGTTTAACTCTTCCTTGAAACTCAGTAGCTTCAACTCTATTTGAAGAAGACTGAAACTTCTCTTTTTACTGGTGTCCACATTACCTCTATAAAAGATTACTGACTATTTCTGCAAGGGCAACCTCTTCTCTAGCTTTCTGGAGATCCCAGGAATGCCAGTGATCTCCTTACTTACTGTCAGATAAGAAAATGGCATTCATTAGGCACTCATTATATGCCAGGACTGTATACAACTCCTTTAATTTCTCAGCAACCACTTTAGGAGATGTACTAAAAATTAAGTCACTTGTTCAAGGTCGCACGGCTAGTAAGCCGTGGAGTAAGGATTCAAAACCAGACAGACTGCCCCTCCCTGGGCACTGGCTCTAAGTCACAAATCACTTCTCCTGACCAGGGGAAAATTAGATTCTCAGACTACAGATACTAACCCATGCTACTCCCTCTAAGTCTGGAAAGGTTCATGGTTAATACTAATAATTCAGATATATAAGACAATTTAAGATTTTAATTGTTCATTCATTCATTCAACCCCTGATATGTGCTAGGTACTACTCCAGTGCCTGGGAATTAAACTGTAAGCAATATAACATGATCTCTCCCCTGTGATTTTATAATCTCCAGAGAAGACAAGTAAACGATGAGAGAGAGAGAGAGAGAGAGAGCGAGAGAGAGAGAGAGAGAGAGAGAGAGAGAGGAGAGAAAGAGGAAGCTTGGAAGTTTCTCTGGAAATGCTTCTAGGAAGAAATAATATTTAGACCCTCTGAAAGGTTGAATTTAGCCAAAGAAACTGATGGGAAAGAGCATTCTAGATACAGTACAGTGTGTGTGAGTGTGAGTGTGTGTGTATGTGTTAATGTATATGTAAAGTTAAGAAAACCTGGTGTTTTGAAGAATCAGAATGAATCCTGGAACATCCACTGGAAACAAAAGTTCAAGGTAAAACAGATGTCAAGTTATGAAGAGCTCAACAGCCTTCAAAGTCAACTTAAGGTCAGAAGCATTTGTTTTTTACAATTAGAATCACAATGTCACTAGTAAAGAAACTATCATACAGCCCATGCCATTTTTGTTCCAAATAGCTTGTTAACTTTATGTTACAATGAGCAATTAAAAATGAGGTTTTATTTTCTCATTAGCTTTAGGATGTTGGGGAAATGAATTAACATTTTAAAATATTTCTTATGCTTTATGGGGAGGAAAATAAAGAGGTGAGTGCCTGTGTAACTTTTGGTTTTGATTCTTCTTAATTCCTGATGTAAGACATATGCTTCAGTCTATTAAGTGGCCACTTTCAAAGGTGAAGTTCACAAAACAGATTAGAGTTCTCAGAATATGGGATTCTGGGTATTAGCTTCAGGATTTTGCAAAGACTGATGTCCCTAGGCCTCTGGGTGAGTTATGTGAACTGGGTTGGCAGACAGTGAGCGAGTGACTCATTGCTGAATCCTGGATAGAATGTAAGGAATCCCAACGTATAGGAAGCAGGTGGGATGAGTAAGCAAGCAGAGATACTTGATGAGATGACAAGGAAAGAGGGGGAAGAGCCTGAGTGGTTCAGGTAGATGCTCTCCCTTAAGAGTGGGATGAATATAGAGCAATCCTGGAGACATGTGGCCGCACGTAGTCAGAAGAAACAGCCAGGGATTAGGATTCTCCATAAATAATGTCATAATCGCGAATGATTTGTTAATTCAGCAAGTCAGTCAAGAGAATATAGCAGTGAAAAATGCAACATGAAGCATATATTCTAATTCTGCAGGTAGAATTTAACAATGTGTTTTAAAAAAGGATATTCATATCTATATCAACTTTATTCCAAAATTGCAATTTTGAATTTTGGTCATAATGGAAATTTCAATCACTCCATTAGCAAAATGAAAGAGAAAACTCATTCATCTCAATAGTTGCAAGGGGAATGCAAAATGTAAACGACATAAATAACAATAAAAATATATATTAAAAAAATAGTTGCATAAAACAATTAGGCAAAATTCAATATTCATTCATGATTTTAAAAAACAAACACTCCTAGCAAACTTGAACTAGGGAGCTTTCTTAACCTAATAAACGATATTTATAAAACAACCTTTGATGAATGTCATACCTGATGGGAAAAAAATGTTGAAAGTTTTATTTTTGAAATCTTGTAGCAAGACAAGGGTTTTAAGGCCAATTTTATTCAAAATACATCGTTGAAGGACCTGAAGGTTCTGACCAGTGCAGTGTGAAAAGAAAAATAAACTGTGCAAACATTGAAAATGAAGAAGTAAAACATCATTAGTCACAGATGATATGGTTATATAAGTGGGAAATTGAAAGATGCTACAGTTAAAATAGTTAATAAGTTTAGCAAAACTATCAGTATTATATTTTAAAATCTATTTAAATTTCTATTTATCAATACTAATAACAAAAACTCAAATGAAAGGATAGCATTTGTAATAACTTTAAAAAACTGAATATCAAAGAGTAAATCTAGCAAAGGATATACAAGACCTCAATGCAAAAAATGATGAAACGTTAAGACAAATAAAATGGAAAATACTATATTCATTAATTAAAAGAATCAAAATTGTAAAGAATGATTCTTCCCAAATGGATCTATATATTCAATGCAAAACACTTTCACTTTTTTAAATGAAACTTAGCAAGCTGACTCTACATTTGTTTATAAATCCAAGGGCCAAGAATAATGAAGATAATTTCTCAAGAACAAACCTGGATTTCTCATGATCAATTCTGTGACAGAACAATTGTTAAGACAATGGCAGACATTAAGAGAAGGGTACAATCAGTTGACCACTAAAATAGAAACACAGACAGTCACTAATGGCACTTGATTTATGAGAAAAGTGGTATTATAGAGCAGTGGGGGAAAGGAGGAGATCCTCAGTAAATAATATTGGGAAATTTAATCCCTATTAAATATCCATATGGAAAGAAGAGGAAACTTGAGTCCTGTCTTACACCATAAACACATTATTGATTCCAGATTTATTTTTAAACATAATTATGAAAGAAAAAAATGAAAATCTCCAAGGAAATATGATAGGAGAGTATCTTCATGATTTTCTAGTAGGGAAAGATTTTGCCAAAACCACACTCTGTACACAAAATAATGTGAGCTTATTGCAAGGCTTTTGTGGATCAAGAAATAATCAGATTATAATATAATCAGATAAAAGCATAGATTTGCAAATAGCAATCATGATTCAGGTCCACCACCAAGGGGCAGTGCTGAGGTGTGTGCCAACAGGATAGGGGGAGGGTAAAACGTCAACCAGGGAGATGGTCCGAGGTGGTGGTGACACTTTTGGATTAGTTCCCACATTCACTTGTCTGTCTCTGACCAGCGAGCAGCAGTCTTCAGACGGACATCTGCCATGTATGTGTCTGCTGTTGAGACCAGTAGCTGATTTCTGGTTTGTCATAATCACCCACAAGTTGAGACAGATTGTTTAACTTTCAACTAGAACCTCAACATGGCAGGTTAGAGACAAGATGGAATCTGTTTGACTCAAAACAGGTTCTACACTTTCTGCCTACGTGCCAGGAAAAGAAAGGCTACAGGAGCAATGAGTTCAGAGTTGCTCTCAGACTGAGGAGTTTTATGGGATAAATATGGAAGTTGTTTGGGTTTTTTGGCTAATTGGTTACCCAGTGATCTTCTTTCTTACATGGAGCTGAGTCAGGGGGACAGAGTGTCCAGAGACACCATGAAGATTTGTCATTTGGGGACAACTACAGATCCTATAAGGTTACATTACTTTCCTTCATGTGCATGTGTTGGCCATCTCCATTTGTCCTTGACATAAGTGACTCCATTTTAGTTTGCATCTACAACTTTAAATATAGGACATCAAAAATACAAACTACAGGGGAGTCACTAAAGCACAAGTAGCATATTTGCTTGCAATTAAATGAATAACTTCTGTTCTTTAAAAGACAGCTTTGAGAAAAGGGAAGCCCAGAGAAGAATAAAATATTGACAACACAAAGAGCAGTTAAAAATTATCTCAAATATATAACTTATGAAAATTACTAAGAAAATAGATAAATAATCCAAAGAGAAAAATGAAAACCACAAAAGAAGCTATTCAAGTGGCCGATAAGATCTTCCGTGACATTAAAGTTCCTCAAACACTAAGACGCAAAAGACAAACAAACCACATGGAAGTGTAGGCTCTGTGGCTCACAGGAAAGCAGGGTGTGGAGGAAGGATATTCGACCTATCAGGTAAAAGAATGTGAATGACATTCTAGAAAACTCCTTTGTTTTTATCAGGATTCCTGGGACCAGCTTCTCTCATTAGGAAGTTTATCAACTTTTGGGAGATCTTTGGATTTTTATTAAATCTTTCCCTATTACCACACACCTAGTGTGCACTCTGTCAGGGAATTCTGTTCCTCTCTGTTGGTTGACTAAGTGTCATCTCCCTGAAGGAGATTTGAGACTGTTTCTTTTCACATCAGAAATGCCATTTGGGAATGAACAAGATCTGAGGTTGGTTTGTTAGCTGGAGGAAAAGAAAGTGAGGAGAATGTGAATTGCAAATTGAATTTTTCTTGAAGGGACAGATATTGGCTCACATTCTCAGGCAATTGGTTATGATGCTGTCAAATAAAATCACTCACAGTAGTGGCCACCTAATAATAGCAAATGCAAATTGCCTCTTTTAACTTAAAACATTTACTGTGCCTTCAAGTAGAAGGTCTCCAATGAGAAATACTTGCAAAAATATTTGACCTGAAATCAATGATGAAATCTTCTGCAGCATTTTAAGAGCAAATGTGTAAGAAGAAAGCAATTATAACCATTGGTTTATTCATTTCTCTGAAAGTCACCTGAATTCTTCACTTGCAATGAAAGAATCCATTTGAAAATTTTATTCTGTAGTAGATTTTAACCAAAATGACCCCAGAGGCATGATTTGAGTGTAATGAATTATAATACACCTATAAATATTTCAGCTTCAACGATGACATTATATATAGGTTCTATTAATGAAGTGGGAGTATTTTAATTATTTTAGAAATAGATATGAATGTAACCAGCCACTCTTTGGAAGAGTCAAAGTTATGCAGTGGAAGTATCTACACATTTGTGTATTTCAAAATATTTTCTTTAAAGTAGATCAGTTATTTTTTAATTTATAAAGAATAATTTTGCAGTTGACTTAACTGTATGCCACTTTAGAATATCAATTTATATACATTATCAATTATTCACATTAATATGTTATAACTTCTATAACTTTAGACATTGATTTATTCATTTCATTTGACAATAAAAAAATAAAGCAACCTACCTATGAGAAATCAACCTTTCTTCGGTGAACTGTTCTATCAATCTTTCAAGTTTTAAAAATGAATGCCACAGGAAAATGCCAAGCAGTAGAACATTTATTAGAGTAATGGAAGAAAATTTAAAGGACTCTCCTAAATGCTCAGAAATAGGCTATGTATAATACCTTTGAATGGAAACTTTAAATGGGATATTCAGCTACAATAGTGTTTGAGTTAACATAGCTGGAGCAAATGTAGAGAATTCTTTGCCAGAATTTCAGATGTTATTTTAAGTGAAAACCCAGACATGATAGCACCTTTTTTCCACATTAGTTGGCACCCACAAAGTTGACAGCAATGTACATATGAGTTATAATGTCCATTACTCAGTCTTTGCTGTCTCTGCTGAGAGACCCATAGGATATTCCTCGCGGGACTGTCTTCGTGGACATGTAGTCACATGGGACCCCAAGTTGAGAAATATCTGGCACTTGTTTTAATGTTCTGGAGTCTCTGTCTTAAAATTCTTAATTTTTGAACAAGAAGTCCTGCAGTTTCATTTTGCAGTGAGCCCCACAAATTACCTTAGTGTGAAAACTGAGCTATGACTTGGGACCCACACTTATGTTCCCCTCTTCCTTAAACATTAAGGAAAATAATTTTGGTCTTGGTCAAATGCATATTTATCTCTTATTTATCTCAATATTTATCTCTTTCAACTATTTTCCCCATCTTTTCTCCCTCATCCTCTATGCAACACTGACTATTGTGTATAGATAGAGATGTTAGATAGATAGATAGATAGATAGATAGATAGATAGATAGATAGATAGATAGATAGATAGATAGATAGATGATAGATATATAGATGTAGGTAGGTAGGTAGGTAGATAGATAGATAGAGGTCTGCTGTAACTGGGCATTCTAGTCTGTTTAACTGATTGATCTCTGTGTCCATTATTCCATGTGTAAACACAATATTTTAACTACTATAGCTTTATGATAAATCTTAACATTTGGTGATAAAATACCTTGTCTTCTTCAGAGTGTCATGGTTATTCTTGGCCTTTGTTATTCCATATATATTTTAAATTCAGCTTACATTTTTTGGTATTTTAGAGTATTGATCAATTTGTGAGAATTGGTATCAACACAATATTGAACTTGTCTATCCAAGAATGTGATAAATCTCTCCATTTATTTGGGTTTTATTTAATGTCTTCTAATAAAGCTTTATGATGTCTTACCATACAAGACTTACACATCTTACAATGGACTATTTTTCCTAGATATTGTATTTTTTGTTGCAATTTAAAATAGTATAAATATGCTTTAATATTTGCTTACACTTTATTTTGTGGTAAAATATACATGCATTAAATAGATATAATAGTATTGTTTGTTAATCTTTGAAAAATGCAGACATTCTGTGTAATCCATACTTCTGTGCATATATGAACTTTTACTTGGCATGCTTTTTTTAAAAAAAAGATTTATTTACTTATGCATACAAGAACTGACGTGTACACCAGAGGTGTGTGGGGTGGTGAGAGGATTCACCAGAGACAGAGTGGGGAGCAGAACAGGCAGATCTACTGATGTACACTGCTGAGGGGAGCAGTGGGCCAGACAAGAGAGGTCTGCTGCCCCATGTGGGAAGCTCCTAGGTTGGGATCGAACTCCTGCTGCAGTGGCTCTGGATAGATTCATAGGCAGAGACTTAACCCCTTGCGCCACCAGGGAGGCCCTCCTTGGCATGCTTTTTAAAATTACATTTTAAACTGATTATTACTGGTGTGTGTAAAAATTCAATTTTTTAATTTGGTTTCGTACTCAACAATGCCAGACTCTCCTCAAAATCTGTATCCTAAAAATGTGTTTATCAGACTCTTAAATTTTCTAAGTAAGTGTTTATGCCACCTTTAAATAATGACAGTTTATTTTGATTCCTTCCAAGTTCTAATTCCTTTTATCTCTTTTTCTGGTATTGCTACACCATCTAGGACATCTTGTGCAATATTAAATAGATGTAGTAATAATGAACATTTTTACATTTTATATTGATGCTAATCTTTTCAAATCTTATCATTAAATATTGGGGGATAATTAAATATTATCCTCTACCCTCTAAAATTCAGTGACTGAGGGTTTGAAAATTAAATTGATAAAAGATAGATTAACTGGTGAAAAATCATATAATCTATATTGATGTGAATAATTTTATGTGCACAGGAGCTTCACAGAAAAGAAACAAAAGTTCAAAAGAGCTGTTACATTCAGGGGCTCATATATCATTTTAACAGAGTAATGAGTTGTGGAGAAGTGACTAAACAAAAGAAAAGGGGGTTGGGCCATTAGGGGTAATAAATTGTGGGAATATGACAGAAAATATATGGGGGAAATGAATGGAAGATAAGGTTACTTTCATAAGATTTGTTTACACAAATCATTTTGAAGAGACTCCCTCTCTCTGGTAATGAGTCTCTCTTCCCTTTGAGGAAAGGTCCTCTCTCTACCAGTGGCACTTTCTACTCATAGGCAAATAAGGGTTAGGCAGAAATATTTCATGTCTGCTCAAAATAATCCTGTGCCAGGTAATATATTTTGGGATGGTATATAATCTGATTCCCTTCATAATAACATAACTGAAAGGTTTTTCTTCGCTACAACTCATCTGCTTAAGGAATTTTTCTTCTTTAACAAACCTAGTTTGTTAAAGTTTTTGAAAGCCAAGAATACTGAATTTTATATAATTCTCTCCATATAGTTCAATAATTTTTATCCTTTTTTAATATGTTAATGGAGTGTGAGGAATTTAGCCAACTGAATGGTTTGAGGAGGTACAGTCCAGATAAGACAACATTCACTTTTTTTTACTATCACCTATCTTTTTTTAAAATTTAATTTACATACTTTACATTATTGTGTATCCCTCATAGGTTCCCCGCCACCGATTCACCCATTGACACCAATTGTAAATTCAAAATATTCCCTGAACATGCTTTGATAATCCACTAGAAGTTCTTAAGCAAGCTGTGATACTCAAGGTTATGGTTTACTACAGGGAAAAGATACAAATCAGTCAAGAGAAAAGATACAGATAAAATCAGTCAAGGAGAGAAGCACAGTTGGTAGAACTCAGAAAAAAATACCAAGCATGGAGTTTCTGTTGTCCTCTTGCCCTGGAGTCATGAAGGCATTAATTTCCCAGTTTCATTGTGTGACAATATACACAAAGTATTTTCAGTAAGGGAAGCTCCCCTGACTCTGATGTCCGGAGTTTTCCCTGGGGCTCCATTGTGTAAACAGGACTGATTGCCCACAAGGCTAATTCCTGAATCCAGTCTCCGGTTACTCTAGGCACCACCCAAAGTCCCGACCCTAAATGACACTCTTGGTCTTTCCAGTGTGACCAGCCTGTACCTTAAATCATGTTGTTAAACTAATCGGTGACCTAAAACCCCCAAGCAAACAAAGACATTCCAATGGGCATGACATTCCAAAACATTAGAAATTATTTCAATGAAGCCAAGTACAAAATTCAGGCTTCCTTTCAGGCCAGTTTAAAATCTCGATTACATGTGAGGTGAATAATATAATTTGCTTTCTAAATCAGTTTTTTATTCTTGGGGTAACTCTACCTTGATCATAAATTATCCTTTTTTTTTTTTTATTCATTATGGAATTTGTGCTCATAAGATTTTGGGAGGGATTTTTTTTAAAAGATTTATTTATTTATTTATGCATACAAGAACTTGGGTGTAGGCCAGAGGTGTGGAGGCTAAGAGGATTCGCCAGAGACAGGGTGAGGAACAGAACAGGTGGATCTACTGAAATACACTGCAGAGGGGAGCAAAGGGTGAGACAGGAGAGGTCTGCTGTGCCATGTGGGTCAGCTCCCTACTTTGATAGAACAGAGACTTTAACCCCTGAACCATCAGGGAGGCCCTGTTTGGGGTTTTTATACCTATGTTCATGAATGAGCTTAGACTAAATTTTCTCTTTTATAATATTTATGGAAGAGGCAGTACTTTTTTTTTATTGTTATTTATGTCTTTTACATTTTGTATTCCCCTTGGGCAGCCCACCACCAATTCACC